>VDFB02274165.1:17013-46123 GCA_007258455.2 Sequoia sempervirens | reverse complement strand
TCACTTATGTACCTTTCAATGATGAATGCAATTCAGCTCTACCTGTTTTGAGTTGTAGCCAAAAAATAGGTAACAAAAACAAAAATGTTGGCAAATTGATTCTAGTGGAAGGTTTTGTGTTTCCATACCTCAAATGTATCAACATTCGCATTCCTGGCCCTAATACAATGTCGTATTGTCCCTCACATGTGAAGAATTTCATTACCCACATTGCAGCAATTCTCCAAGGCTCTTCCAAGCTGTTACGAGCTATTCCCCGTTGATCTCCTTTATGCAAAAGAATCTCTGGCTTCTTTTCCGGTTCTTGATGAAATGCCAACACCAATTTATTGAACTTTACCAGGCCCTTATTAACCGGCTTCCCTTTAGCAAGAATACCTAAAATTTCACTTATGATTTCAGGAGTAACTTCAATGATCTCACCCCTAACTCTTGTGACATTCATGTGGAGATTCCTTACGAATTCCTCCACAATTTCCTGTTGAAAACCTTCATACTTCATAATAAAATCCAACCATCTTGCTTCTCTCAGCAACCTCTTGGTTTCAGAATCAAGAGTAAAATTCTCTAGTTTTGCATTCCTTTTGTTTCCCATCCTTTTCTGTCAATAATGACAGACTGAGTTGTTAAACAATTTTCCAGAATGGTCTTTTCTTGTTTGTGAAGTAGTAATTTTGAAAAATGACATGACGTTTCATTATTTATTTTCATTTAATTCCTTTACTACTCTAAACACCTCACACGCAACAATTTTGCAGTTGCAATTCAATTTGCAAAGTTGGTGGCACTCCTTACACATGTCATTTTAATTTTGAAAAGATAGGTGAATATCAACATGACCCATAATCATTACAGACATCATTTGAATGTCACATCACAATTACATCAACTTCTCTGTTGCTTTTTGAAATGATTAAAAGAAATTTATTATAGTTATTAATAACAATATGGCGGAGGTTTCTAAGCTCATAAATATTTACCTACTTTAGATTATTTTAACTATCGTAGAAAATAATATTTCAAGAATAATATTCACATTAAATGCACACCTTTATTTATTGCAAGCCTTCAAGACATTCAAGAGGCATCAAGAGCCTTTAGGAGCTCTCAGGAGTTCAGGAGCTTCAAGAGTCTTCAGGAGCTATCGAGCCATCTTGAGTCTTCAAATTCTTCAGGAGTTTTCAAGAGCTCGGGATTCTTCAGGAGCTTTCAGGAGCTACTCGAAGTTAACCCAGATAGACCACCATTGTTGGTTTTCAGTCATCTTATCAATTTTTTTTTTTGAAAGCAAACCACCATTTGTTGGTTTTCAATTTACTTTCTTTTTCCCAAGATAAACCACCATTTACTGGTTTTCAATTTACCTTGTTTATTCATGCCTTCTTCAAAGGTTCAAAGATCTTCTCTCATGGAAGAGATATCTTCCATGAGAAAATGTTCAATTATGTGTTGCAAATCTGATAAAAATTCCTCCTTTGTTTTTGGCTTATGATATATTTTCAATCGATGATCATTAACTAGCATAACTCTCTTTTCTCCATCAATTGGTAATATTTGAATAACTCCATTTTCAAATACTTAATCTATCTCATAGGGTCCTAACCATCTTGTATGGAATTTCCCTTTAAACTCTTCAAATCTGGAGTCAAATAATAATGCCCAATCTCCTTCCTTGAACTGTCTGGTCACAATATGCTTATCGTTCCATTCTTTCCTTTACTTCTGGATCACCTTTGTATGCTAAAGAGCTTCCATTCTCATCTCATCTAGCTTGTTCAGCTGTAAAATTCTACTTTTCTCAGACTCAGGTAAATCAATTCCAACTTCTAATGTTATTTTCAATGTTCGTAATTAAAATTCTATAGGCATGATTGGAGTTTTCCCATACACAAGTTCATATGGAGAAAATCCAGTTGTTGTTTTCCATGTGGTATTATAAGCCCATACTACGTCGTCTAACCTCTCTGCCCAGTTTGTTTTCCTTAATGAAACAGTCTTTGTTAAGATATTCTCCAATTCTCAGTTAGTTACTTCAACTTGTCCATTTGCCTGAGGATGATATGGCGAAGATTTACTATGTGTCATCTGATATCTTTGCAAAAAGGCTTCCATCATCACTAATACAAACTATGGTCCTTGGACTGAAACAATTTCTCTTGTTGCACCAAATCTAAAGAATTTGCTTGTACAAAAAATCTGCTACTTTGTCCTCTCTTGATGTTGGCAATGCTTTCACCTCAGCCCATTTTGTTGCATAGTCTATACAAACAAGTATATAATGCTGCCCTTTAGAAGGTGGATCAATAGGTCCCACAAAATCAATTCCCCATTTTTCAAATGGTTCCAGAGCTATTTGAGGCTGAAAACACATCTCCATTGTTGGGGTAGGTCTTCCCATCCGTTGTCATTCATCACAGTGCTTAACAAAGGATGAAACATCCTTTGTCATTGATGGCCAAAAGTAGCCAGCTCCTAAGATCTTATGAACTGTTCTAACCACTGAATAGTGTCCTCCTTCTGGCTCATGATGGCAGGCATGTACAACATCATAGACATCTAACTCAACAACACATATGCAAAGAACATGATCAGAGCATGTTTTAAATAAAAGTCCATTAATCCACTGAAATCTAGAACTTTCATGAATTAACCTTTTTTTTTGTTTATGACTGAAGTGATTTGAACACTTCCCTGTTACAAGGTAATTTGTAAGATCAACAAACCATGGTGGATGAATTGATATTGCAAATAAATGTTCATCTGGAAATGTGTCATCCACTGGTTCTTGATCATCCTGTAAAACAATTCTGGAAAGGAAGTCAACAATAACATTATCCTTTCCAGGATTATCTATGATAGTCACATCAAATTCCTACAACAACAGTAACCATTTGATAATGCATCCACCTACTACAGCCTCGTTCATCAAATATCTAATTATAGCATGGTTTGTATGTATGTAAACTTTGTAACATGTAATAAAATGCCTGAATTTGTTAATTGCATATACTATAGCTAAAAATTCTTTTTGTTGTTGTTGTATAATTTCTTTCAGTAGGATTTAGATTTTTGCTAACATAATAGATTGCATGCATGGCATCATTGTCATCTTTTTGTCCTAATACTGCACCAATAGCCAAATTGGGTGCATCAGCATGTATGTGAAATGGAACTCCCCAAATAGGTCCTTTGATAATTGGAGAAGTTGTTAAAGCTATTTTTATTGTCTCAAAATATTTTTGACAATCATCAGTCCATACAAACTCCTCTTTTTTCTTGAGCAATGTAAACAAAGGTCCAACAATTTTACTAAATCCTTCAATAAATCTTTTGTAATATTCGACATGCCCAAGAAAGCTACGTACACCAGTTTGTTTCATAGGGATCTCAATGTTTTGAATAATTTCTACTTTCTTGGGATCAACTTTTATCCCCTCTTTTGAGATGTGATGTCCCAAAACAATACCTTATGTCATCATAATTGAACTTTTTTCATGATTTAAGGATAACATGTGATCTTTACATCTTTGTAAAACCTTTTCTAAATTTTGAAGTGCTTCCTCAAATGTTTTTGCATGAACTGTAAAGTCATCCATATATACTTTGACACACAAAGTGGTGAAATCAGCAAAAATAGCAAGGACTGCTCTTTGAAAAGTGGTTGGCGCATTACACAGTCCATATGGTAAAACTATATAAGAGTATGTACCCCAAGGACAGGTAAAAGTAGTTTTATCTTGATCTTTAGGAGCTACTTGGATCTGATTGTACCCACTAAAGCCATCAAGAAAAGAGAAATAATTGTTGCCAGCTAGGTTATCAAGTACTTGATCAATGGATGGCAATGGAAAATGATCCTTCTTTGTGGCTTTATTCAATTCCCTATAATCCACGCACACACGCCATTTACCATTTTTCTTGGGAATAATGACCAATGGAGAAACCCACTAGCTATCAGATATTGGGTAAATGAACCCTACTTTTAGTAGCTTTTCTATTTCTTGTTTAACAATATCACGAAGAACAGGATTGATTCGCCTTTGACCTTGTCTGATTGGTTTGACATCTTCAGTGTAAATGTGATGACTGCAAATTGAAGGGTGAATTCCTCTCATATCCGTATATTCCCAAGCAAATGATTTAGTATGTTTTTCTAAAGTTTCCTTCAATTATTTTTCTTGTTTTGGGGACAAAGATGAATTAATGTTCAGAGGTTTATCCCCAGCTATTGTAATTTCTTTAGTATCATTTTTAGAATCAAGGGGATTTCCAACAAGTGTATTCAGAGGACAAGAGTGTTGTTCATGTAATGTTGCTTGACAATTTTCTTTCTCAATTTGATTAATTTCTTCAAAAGTAAACTCTTGTTCTTCACATTCTTTAACATGTTCAACCACAGTAACCATAGCTAACTCTACAATACCATCACCTTCCGATTCTATATCCTCATCAACCCAAAGTTGAGTGCTAGGTTGAATTGATGGTTGTGATGGAGGATAGAGTGACAAATCTTTTTGTTTCTGACCATTTGAAATGATCATACTTCTAGATCTGCAATCTATTAAGGTTGCAGCAGTAGCCAACCATGGTTTTCCTAAGATAATTGGATAACCAAAATCTTTCTTTTTGGCTTTAAGAACCAAAAAGTCAATTGGATAATCCCATGTGTTAATGGTGACCATGATCTCTTCTATAACATCTTTAGGTTTGGTAGTAGATTGGTCAGCCAACTGTAAAACAGTTGTTGTTGGCTAAATAGTTATCATTCCTATCATTTCAATAGTACTAGATGTGATAACATTTATGGCAGCTCCCAAATCAAATAGAACATTGGATATCTCTACTCCATTAATACTCAAGGTTATTACAGGACTACTAGGATCATTATATTTTTGAGGAAGCAATCTTCCTGATAACACATCAGTGAGTTTTGTCCCTATTTGTATTGTGGGAGATAATTTCTTCTTCCTCCCTGGAGTTTTCATGCAAAGGGATTTAACCAACTGGTTTATCTCGAGTATGTCTTTAATGTCTTGTAATAATGGTATCTCAATGTTAATCTTCTTCAACTCATGAAGAAGTTGAGAATCAACTACATTCATGTAACTGGGTTGGGAGATTTCAACAGTGACTTTTTCTTCCTTCAACCTCTCAGGGTAAGGTGCCTGATTGACTTTTTTTTCATCCTCAGAGTTTTGTTTTTCTTCTGAATTCTCTTTTTCTTTCCTACCTTTTTGAACTTCCTCTGTTGGTGTAGATTGAACAATCTGATTTCTCAACTGAATATCATTAGCATCAATCATGTTCAAATTAGGGGAATTTGCATCATTACGGGTATTTCTTGGATTTCCAACTGGTTGTGTTGGCAATTGAGGTTGGTTTACATGTTCATTAGTAGGATTAGGGGCATTGATTATTGGAGGTGTCTGTACCCAGGGACATTTTTTCCCTTGATTTTTCCATGGTTGAAATTGCATTTGATTTTGTTGCCATGATGGTTGATTTGACTGCCACTACGGTTGTTGATTAGCTTGCCACTATGACTAGTTCCACTGAGGATTCATCCATTCAAGTTGAACCCAATACGTAGGTGGTGGTTGTGGTTGATATGGAGGGATCCATTGATTTTGGTTTTGCCAAGGGTTCTCATTCCAATTAGATGTAGAACCATATTGTCTTTGATTAGCATTATACCCTATGTTTTGAGGTCTCTGGCCAACATAATTAATCTCTTCCTCTACCATAGGTGCTTTCTTCAAATTGCTCTTAATTCCAACCAAAATATTATAGGAACTAGTTGAGTGTTGTTTCTCACAAATTTCACAGATATCAACTTGATTCAATGGACACTCTCTTAAAAGATGTTTCCCTCTACACTTGGAACAATAAATGGAAAAAGGCTCAGTATTCTTCTTATCTCCTTGCATGCTAAGATGAAGAAGTAAATTAGTTTTCATATTTGTTAATTCCTCCATTACTGCAGACACATCAGTAGTATGAGCCTTGTTTCTTCAGGAGTTTCTAGTCCCTACTCTAGTCCTAGAGTAGTTTCTACATATTTCAACAATATCATCCAAGGAAATCTTATTAATGTCTCCTTTCCCCATAATATTCAAAGACTCTCTAGATTCATCATCAATTCCTCTTAGAAAAATTGTTTTACTAATTTTACCGTCCAACCCATTAGTACACCTCTGGTGCACAAACTGAATTCTATCAGCATAATCTTCCAAACTTTTGTCATCCATTTGTCTTATTTGAAACAATTCATCCTTCCTATCCCTTACTCGACAGTAATCTTAGTACTTATCCAAGAACTCAGTTTCCATTTGTTGCCAAGTTGCAATTGTTGTTGCTCCTAAACCCATGAACCAACGTAAAGCTGACTCTTTCAAGGTAGAAGAAAATAGCTTCAACTTCTGGTTATCATTTGTATAATCATAAGTCTAGCATAAAACTTTGAACTCAAAAAGGAATTGATCAGGATCCTCAGAATTTTTTCCCCTAAAGGTAGGCAAAACCAAGGGTGAAATATTCTTCATAGGAGGCTCATCAATCTGTCTTTCAAGGTTAATAGGATAAGAAAAGGTCCTATTTGCTGGTGGATGTACTGGTTGGTCACCCATTTCTTCTTCCTGAAATGGATCTCTATTCTCTTCTTGATTTTCAATCTGATGTTGTTGAATGTCTTGTTCTTGATCAAAATCAATATTTCTTCAAAAATCAATATTCTGTGGAAGAAACCTCCCTAGATGGTCTCTATTTCATCTCATCCACAATTTAAATCTATCTTCCTTATCAACACTAAGGCTTCACACTTAACAACCAGATCTTTTATCCCCAGCAATGATGCCAAAAATGATGGGCAAGGTCGTTGATGTCACAACTTGCAACATTTAGTCATTTAATTATCAAACCGGGTGTGTCTCAGAGCTATATGCGATAAGAATGGTTGTCACGAATTTTTGGGGGGTTTTGCACTGTAAACAATGACTTCTAGTTTCGATTTGGCTCCTTCAGGAGCTCTCAAGATTTGAACTTCAGCAACGAATTCCTAAGGATTAATTTTATCTTATTTCCTAATTTAAAGTTTTGTTGACTTATTTCAGACTTCGCTTGACTTGATTGAGACTGATTCATGGAAAAGACTAAAATTAACTTAATTCTTAATCTAGAATTCAAAATCTAAATCCAATTCTAATTTACTTCAAAAGAAATCTATTTTAATATTTTCTAAAAAATAAATGCTATGTCAAAGAACATAAATAAATTGCAATGAAATAATTATTAACCTAGAAAACATAAATACTAATTTCCATGAATAGATTCCAAACAAGTTTCAGTTTCATCTTTCCATAAGTTTCCATCATTGCTTCTATTTAACTCAACAGGTAATTGCCAAATTTAATTTCTACAAACAACATCTAAATCTTGATTAACTCAATAAACTTTATAACAAATCTAATAAACCATTCTAACCATGATGAACTTAGCTTGAAAGAGATTAAACACAGTTGCTGAAAATGATTCAAACAAAATTAACATTCCAGATTTAATATCCAATTAACAGAAATAAAATAAACTCAAAGAAATACCACACAAGGTCAATTCCTTTGGTTGAGCGGGCCTTGCTCTTCCTCCGATGAGACCTCTAACACAATGATTCGAGTTAACTTCTTATTTTCATTCAAATTGATCAAAATAGGGACATAGAACAAAGTAGTACAACAATTACAAAATTCTAATAAAAATTTATCTAACTCCTTTCTAAAACCTAAAGATGGGTATTTATAACTATATCCTTATTGAATTCAAAACATGGTGTTAACTACCAAGATACAAGGCATCTAAACTAAAGACTAAAATAGAACTAAAAATAGACAGAGGGAAAATGCCAGGTCAATGTTGGGACGAGAAGTTCCTAAACTAACTAAGAGGAGCTGATTTGAAACTTCAGTGATTCATCATCCATCTGGAGCGATCAGTGGCGTGATTGTCTTCATGTGATTAAATAGGGAGTTTAACTTTATGTTTGAACTAAGTCATCAATCATCAGTCTTAAATTCCCTTAATAAGATCCTTAAGAATAGGATACCAATTATGACGGTAAAAGATTAAAACTGCATAATTAACTCATCATTATCACCACAAAAGCAACACATTTAATATAAAGCATTACCTCTAATATATTTACTAAATTAACCAAACATAAAGTAAAACAAGTAAATATATCATCATATAGACTACTTCCAATCATGCTAATTAATAATATAACCAAGTCTTTTAAACTATAAAATGACTATTTAAAAGTATTTTTGAGGCCCTCATCACTAATGATGTTTCATTCACAAATCTCTAGAACCTAATGGTTTTTGTCCTTGTACATATTCAATAATTGAATGCAAGGGCTCAAACTATGACAAGTTGGGAGTTTTTGATAAATTGGCCAAAATTTTAAAAATGAAGCTGTTAAAATTATGTGGAGATTGAAGGTGTAGACTAGGGCCCAAAATTTGTTGTCCAAACCCACCTCAAGCAGTCTTGGAGGGAGAGTAAGGGTTGTTTGTTAGTGTGCATGTCACCCATGTCTAGTTACAAAAAAATCACATGGTCATGTACATGAAACCATGCCCTCTACATCAACAACCATCTACATCTATTCATAAACCATGTCTCTGAGGGTCCCACATGTGTAGATAGACATTTCTTCCTCAATCTTATTGTCTCAATTTGAACCCATTAATAGTGTCCTAGGTCATACAAGTGCATAGATGGGGTTTTTAATTTGAATGATAGGTATTTGGGGAATGCATGCCTAAAAGATATAATTGCAAGAGGGACTAAGGAATCATAATTCAAGATGTTGTTTAGATGATTTCCACTCAGTATATTGGCATTAATATTTTTGAAGTCCTAAGTTGGGGATTTAGGGAATGGGATGCAGGGATGCTAGGGTGCAAGGGGAAACAGAGGTCTAAGGGCTCGAGAAGGACGAACTAGAAGACAATGAGGAAGTAGGGAATGAGATCCTTGCCAAAAAAAATACAAGAGGGAAGGTTGGTAAGGAAAATATCAAGTTCTTAGAAGAGGGAAGCATGATGGTGAGCAAGAATTTGGATTTGGGGATATTTGATGCAAGGAGGGGGGGTCAAGAATAAAAGATACTTGATACAAGGGGATTGGTGATTAAGATTCAAAGACACCCATTGTGGAAAGGAGTAAGGATCAAGATTCAATGATACTTGATATAGGAGGGAGTGAGCATCAAGATTCAGAGATACCTGATGCAAGGAGTGGAGATCAATATTTGGAGATACTTGATCAAAGAAGGTGCAAGAATTAGGATATCAAGATACCTAATGCAAGGAGTAGGGGTCAAGACTTAGAGATACTCAATATAAGGAACGAGAATTAGGATTTGAAGGTACCCAGTGAAAGAAAGAGCAAGGTTCGAGAATATGACATACATGATACCAATGTGATGATGAAGAGAAAATTGGAAGTCTATCAAGGTGATGGGGTTTGGGGTTCTAGGATACTAGATACTCGTTATGTATTTCACTAGGGAAAAGTATAGAACCCCATGATATAGAAGTAATTGGGACTTGGGGATGCCCAATATCAGTGAATAATGTACCAATGTACTGAGATTCCTTTTAGTGGAAACTTAGACTTGACACAATAAGTAGATTCTAGTGTAAAGCAGTGAGCATTGCCACAATCACTCCAATGCATTGAGCTTCATTTGTTGTGCTTTGATGGGATTAGTGTAATAAGGAGAGTTACCACATTTAATAAGATAGTGTCACATGGGAAAACTACAATGGATGCATGGGAAACTAAGGAAAGGGATGTTGAAAAAAGAAAGTCTAAAATTTTGAATTGTAAGGAAATGGGAAAGAAAGGGTGACACTAACAAGTAGATAAATAAGGAAATTCCCAATATACTAAAACACATAGGCATGGGGAATTAGGGGTTGACAGAAAGGTATGCTAGGGATGAAAAATATTATATGTTTGAAGCACAAGGAACTAGGTTATTATAGAAATCAAGGATATGACACCAAGGCAGAGGAAAATCCAAAAAGCTACACAAGACAAAGGATTGGGAAAACAACGAAGTGGGGACTAAAGGAAAGGCATGACAACATGAGAAAGCCTAAAACCTTGGACTCAAGGTTAGAAAGTGATCTAAACACCCTCAAAATTATTTTGATTAGAAAAAGGGACATTACAATAAGTGAAGTGAGATCCTCTTGCATGTAACTTGATTCCACATGTTGGACATTGGGACATATGTCTCTTGGTCCCTTCCAAGGTTTTTAATGCTAGTTGGTCAAATTACTTAAACATAAATGTTATAAATTGAAGGCTTGGGTGAGTATTTTTTACATCACAAGTTAGAGGAGCATCATTGGGTTGTTTGTATGCTTTGAGGTTATCGTTACATCAAATTTGTCATCTTATTCCTGGATTAATACAATGTTAATTCTCCTTTTGGTGTTGAGTTTTTCATAAAAGAGTTTCCTAAGATATATAATATGTCACCTCTTTAAGATATATGTTGGATCACCTCTCTTCTTATCTTATAGATATTTTCTATTATATTTTCAATTTTATATTAATCCATAAAAATCAAATTTAAAATATATATTATTGTTTCTAAGTAAAAAATAGACCCTAAATTCAACATTGAGAAAGAAGTGAAGATAGAGGTACACAAATGATGATTAATAAGATTAAAAAAATGAAAAATGTCATATATATATATATATATATATATATACACATTTACATTTACATATACATATACATACAACCTATGGAAGAGAATCTAATGATTTGACTAGATGAAAATTACATCTAAAACATACCTTCAAAAAGGGAGAAGCTTTAGGTATTATTTACTTAAACACAACTATCTCTAAATGGCCCATATATGGGCTAAGAAAATTTGGAAAACATAAGGAATACAAAATCCACACTTTCTAAGAGTATAACTCATCTCGACCCTTTTCAATGAAAATGATCACTATAGAACATTTAGAGAACGACTATTTTTTTTAGATACTAAGTCTTCTCATAAAACAGTAGCACCTAGACTTTAATCCTCAAATTTAATTAGCCTATTGAGACATCCAAACCATATCATGGTAAAGGTTTCAAAAGAATGCAAGATCTATGTGGAATTGGATCAAGGAAAGTTGCTTCCCAAAACTACCACTTTGAAGGTAGGAGAATAAAGCTAGATATATCCATTGGATTATGAGTGCATACACTTCAAAGTGCTAAATTTGTCATGAGCGTGTCTGTGTGGTTGAATGTGAGAAGGTAAAGGGAGATCCTCTTATAGATAAAGATAAATTCATAAAACCTATAAGAAAACTTGTGTCAAGAACAAAAGACAATAAAATATCAAGGAAATATAATCTAATAGGTAAGGGAGGAAAATGCAAGAAATAAAAAAAAACAGAAATTCAATACAATGAAAAAGTGATCTTGTATGAGAGTGAGGTAGTGATGGTTAGATGAATTTATTAAAGTAGCATGTAGTGCATAAAGAGGACCTGGTCAAGATGATGAAAAACAAGGAGATAAAATCATGAAATCAATCAGGATCAAACAATGCAGAAAGAGGATTATAGTCTAGAGTAAAAAAAGAAAAAGATAGCACAATAATGCAATTTAATAATGAAAAGAAATCTGAGAAACAGTGCAGGCAAAAAGAGGAAGTGACAACATGCATGTTCAAATACAAAAAGAGACAATAGCAGATACAACAATGGATGGCAACTTCTATGGTTAGAGTAGTCAGAAAGAGCAAAAGAATGCATAACTACATGGAATTTTCACTGCAAATGATGAGAAAATGTCTCTATTCACATAGAAAAGTATGTGTGCACAGTAAAAAATATTAGAAAGTCTAAAAGGCAAATTTGTAATTGCTATGCATTTCAAAATTGAAAAAAAATTGTATCCATGCTTTTATTTTGGGTTGCTCTTTAGTTATAGTTGATTGTTTCTCTTGATATTAACTGTGGGGTTTGACTCCTAAAGGTCAAGGTAGTTGTTTAGGTCATTACTAAGGGAGATAAAAATCTGATGTACCATCTACCTTGTAGAAGCTCACAAGGAGATTGATTTTCTGTTTAACTTATTGTGTATTATTTAATTAAGTGTATAATTCTACCTCCTTGCATTCATATCTATAACTTAGAAAACATATAAACTAAAGATGAGTTCTGGATAGGATCATAAAACCCTTGGTGGGTAGAGATCACAACAATATGTAGGCAATAGTAGATGGATATATGAGGAGACTTTTGGTTGTTTCTTCACTAGCAGAGCTTGTTTGATTTCAGTTATTTATTCTTACAATCTGTTGAGATTTATCTATTTGCTCTGTTAAATTACTCTCCAAGTTCGGATGTACATCTGTTTTAAGGGAAATTGCTCTTTTCCAATGTTTGATTCACCTATATTTGAACTGATAATAAGATAAATGTAAACAAACATGAACAAATATTTCGAAGACATGAAAAAAAATATCCTTATCATATGATGACTCTTCTGCTTTGTCAATTCTAAGTAATTAACCATGGAATTCTCATTAAAACTTGTCATGTTTAAAGATTTTCTAGCAGGTGGGTTTTCTGGTGCAGGATCTAGAACTCAACTTGTTATACCTTATTCATGATAAATTTCACATTGAGAATGTAAACAGATACACTAAGCTTTTTTGTCATCTTTCTTTACACTCTGCCTCGGGCCAACAGATAACTTCACCATATCTTTCTTTACACTCTGCCTCAGGCCAACAGATAACTTCATCAGGGGTAAATAATTGTTGCTAAGACTCTATTGCATTTGACAAATGCATCAGTCAATTCTACCAACTGCCTTCGTAAGTCTCCATTAGAATCAAAACTAAACTTATCATTCATTTGCCTTTGGATTTCTCTTTGATAAAACCAATCAGTCACAAGGAGATGAAGCACTTGAACAAATGCAATGGTTGTCAAGTTTATATATATAGTATATACATACAAATTTTATCTATTTGCACTGCATTCAATCAGCACACTTAACTCCTATAATACTCCACCTTGTGCTATCATTAATTGCAGCCTTGACAACATTTAACTGATAAAATTCTGCCATTGCGAGCATGCTCTCCAAATTCTCAACTTTCATAATATTTTCTACAATGAAATTCTGGAACATAGAAAGCAGGAAATCGATCTGGTATTGATGGCAGAGCCTGATTATCATTTCTGCCTTTTTCTCTCCATCTTCCTTGAAATCCTTTGCATCTACCTCACCTTTATACAGGAGTTTTACAAATATGGAGAGTGCCTCCTTGTTCACATTGTGCAAATGAATTTCCATGCTCCTTGATTCTGACATCCCAGAATTCAGCATTGCCTTAAACACCATGGATCTTCCAGACTGAAATCATAAATACAATATCATTCAATTAGTTCTGTAGAGAAAAGAAGTCCCATAAATTTGTGCAATTAAATTTAAGCATATACAATCCGAAGCAAAAAAAAAAAAAAATAGAATAATGAAAAACAAAAACAATATGTAGTATTTTCACCTGAGAAAACTCTTTCTAAACCAGCACAGTAAAAAAATGACTATTACAAAAACTTAACAAAAAATGACTACTACAAAAACTCAACTGTTCTGTAATATGATAATAAATCTCTTACTTATCCTTAAGCATATGTAGATATAAATAGACACATCGATATGAATGCTTTAAAACATGGATTAAAATAGAAAAAATCTAAATATCACATTTTTTTTCAATCAACTTATAAGATTGATCCCACCCAAATTATTAAACATGGAAAGTATACATCATTTATCCAACCAAGGTCTAAATGTAGACCAAATTTGAGTCTATTTTGCAGGTTCGACATTGATGTCCATTAGTGAAATGAAAAAAAGAAAGTGGACGGGGCCTAGGTAAGTTGGTAGCCCAATTTGAAATAGGAACATTCAAAGCTTCCTACCAACATATATGTGGCGCGGTGCCTGCCTCTTCTTGAAAAGGAGGAATTTGAAGCTTACTGTAAACTTGTGATACAAGCAAGGTAGGTTACAATTGAAAAAAGTTTCAATAGGAGTCACCAATACAGAAGAATGATAGAAAAGTGTCAAACAGATAGAAGTACCGTTATATAACCTCTTACCCCAGGTCAACATTTAAGCTTGATAGTGAAACCGAGGTAGGGTATACCCTAACACAGATGCCCAAGAAACTGTAACGAAATTGATACGAGCAAGTCTATTAATGGAAACCCAGCTAGAAATCTGTGTGGCTTGGAGATCCCTATCATATCATTGAGTGGATACTTTGTTCCAAAATTTGATTGTAGGGCGTATCAACATGCATCAGCTGGAGACAGGCTACTTTTAGACGATTGTCGGTGCATCTACTTGTTTAGGTGATTGTTCCTATTGAGTGCCTTGTTTGATTGCAGGACCTGTACTAGTGTACTGATTTGTATTGAATTTGTGTTTTTAAGGACGTAAAAATTGTCTCCTCTCGTTGAAAAGATTTTTCCTGCAAGTTTAGATGTTTGGTTGCATTGTTGTTTTCTTGTTTGATTGTTTTGATGAAAGGTTTAAAATTTTGAACCAAAAATATCCTGACAAGAATGAGCGAAGAAATAAAAAAAGAATTAATTTATAGATGAAGGTAATCTTACAAGAATGGACCGATGCACCAAGAAGCGTCCTCCATCTGTAGTATACAGAGTAACATCCCCAGAGGGATCATAGCCAGGCACTGAATCCCAAGTTGTTAAGAAGTGAATTCTCTCCTCCAGGGACTTGACTGCTGACTTGAGACATTCATTCTCGTCCGTGGAATTTTTCGTAGCAGATGTGAGGGACTGGTTTTTGTTGATGAGTGTCCTGAGGTTAATCTCTTGGGAAGCAATAAGCCTGTTGAGGTGCATTTCTTCGTCTGTAAGCCTGGATGCCTGCTTGTGATACCACCATGCTTTCCTACGGAGATTGGAGTAGCAGTGTTGACAACAGGATTTGATTCTGGAATGCCCATTGTTGCAGGGCCTTGGCATCCCACACATGTCTCTCCACTTCCAGTGAGGTTTGTGTTCACATGTCAGCGCCTGCTTGCACAGATTACATGTGGTCATTCCTGATGAAAATATTACAGAAGTCATTGGATAGTATCCCTGGTTCATAGCCCTACAAAAAAGAAACCATATATGAGATGAATTTTAATTTCCTTTAGACCAAAGCGGTCTAGTGGAACCATCAAAATGTGATGGTTATTGCGAGACGGAATTCTGAAGCTTTTACACTATACTGGAAATTGAAATTGAAACAATCATCACATTCAATAATATAAATCAATGAGGAAAACCTTAATAACTCTGCTCAAAGACTGACCGATCAGCACCGTTGGAAATAATATAATTGACTGTATTCTATTCAGCTGTGTAAATATTCTCAACATACAGTGTACATATATAAAAAAAACTAAACAAGCTATCCGTGGGTAAAAGAAACTAAAATTAGGGAAAACACATGCAAACTGATGCATGGATACAGCAGTCTAAAAATAAGGCAAACTAAAACAAAAGCTGAACTACTGTTCTACTGTTACTTCACAACTGTTCTACTGTTACTAAAACAAAAGCTGCGCTACTGTTCAACTGTTACTTCACATGCAGTTTTATGATGCATTAAAGCAAAAAATTGTTAAGCCAATCCGTTGATTCATGAACTGTCTTCAATGATCCCTATCACTATTTAATTTCAGAACAAATTGTCCAAACTTTATTTTATTGTCTTGGTTCAAGATTTCCTACACTGGATTTTACAAACATTAATAGAGGCAATCATACGGTTGTTGACTATATAGTAATATACAAAGTTTGTTGAGCTTGCCTGCTACACAGAGTACGTATCGCATTACTGCAAACAAATATTTTATATGCATTTTTTTGTTTTAAGTTTAGTTTGTTCGCAGAGAGCCATTGGCTGTAGGTCTTCTGGATCAGCCCTCATCAAAAAAATATCTTATATACAATTTTTTGAGCCAGATTGATTCAGAAGACTTACATGCAATTGTTTAATTGTTTCGCTAAATAGATTTTTCTATAGTCCACAACTGTTGTCTTTTTACATTGCATATATCCAGGTGGTCTCTCCTTCACTGTTATAGAACTTTGATACTTCAAATTTTCTTCTTGACCTTGAAACCTAATGGTGTGTTCTAATCTAATACTTCATATTAATTGATTATTTAGGTAATACTTTATAACAGTCACAGATCTGTAATAAGTATTTTCACTAGGAGACACTGGTTAAGGGCATAGGAATGCCGTTTTGAAATAGAATATAAGAATGTATGAATACCCATTAAAATATAAATGAACAGTATTTAAGTATGGTTTCAGAATAGTTGGGTGTGGACTTGGACTAAGCTTCCTTGTGACTGGCAGAACTTAAAACCTAGGCCAACATAAACTAAATTATAGCAGAAAAAAACCCTAGGTGTGTCGCTTAAACCATTCAAGTGGGCCTTTCGGATTTCAGAATGAATTTTACAGAATGTACCTTGAGATATGTATGATCCAGTCTCTTGCAGATCCTGCGTTTATAGTTCTCAAGGATGCAAACCAATGGGTGCAATAAATTGTTTATGATTTAGATTATCCTCCTCATTCTCAGCCCCAGATGAATTACCATTTCTATGCTCCTCTCCAGACAGACCGATCATAGACAAGACAAAGCTATAGGTTCAAAGGATTTGATGGGTTATGAGGTTATGACTCAACAGGTTTTAGGAGTTCTGTATGTGTGTCTGGGTTTGATTGTGAAGTAATCTAGTGGAGGACTAATAATTCGAGCAATTGCAGAAGAAGGGTATGGAGTGGAAGGACAAGGCAATATTTTCCTTCACGAAGTAGTGTTGATCTTCAACTCCATGAAGGAATTCATGAATTGCCCAAGGCTGTATTCCACCTGGACTCTTGCTTTCAATGCCTTGCCTTTGAAGAACAGGCGAAGTTGTTGCTCTATCTCATAATCCATAACTGAATAAACTACCTTTTCTCCTGTTGCTCTATCTCATAATCCATAACTGAATAATTACCTTTTCTCCTTCCAAGGATACAGGTTCCTCAGTACCAAAATTTAGAGCATACCCTCCGGCACCGTACACTATCTCCTTTATTGAATAAAAATATAGTTTTAACATTATTAGTTCCTGCCCGAGGCAGGTGTACTTATGGATTCAACAAGTTCTATTAATTTATTTGACACAAATCAATCAATGAAAGCAAAGTATTAAATTATGTTGACTTTATTTTCTAAAGTTTATATTTATTTCATTTTTTTTAATATTAAACAAATCATTTTACTTCAATTCTATTGGACAATAGTCATGCATAGTAATATTTCCATGATGCAAGCATTTTGAATAATATTTGATTTTTTTTCTCAATCATATACAAACACTATTCTTCAATAGTGTCTAACTATTGATGTAATATACCAATAAATGACGACCTTTCAAATATTTTTCATTCACGTGGGAGGGTGTAGAAAATCTTAAAAAACATATAAATAACATATAAATTTTTTATAATAATTATAAATAACATATTTATTTATTTTGTTATTTATAATTATGGAAATATAATGATTATGATTTCTAAAATAATTTTGGAGTTTTTTTAAAATCTAATTATTAATTCAATCTTATTGACTCATATTTTATTAATAATATTTGAGAACAACTTATTGTTTATGAGATGAATGGTTCACTTGGTACTCATTGCATTTAGATAATATTCAAAAAGGTGAAGTGTTAAGAATTTTGAGTAGGTTACCCATCTTGATATTACTCTAACTCAAGCATGCTTAACCATATAGTTTCCGCCAAGATCAAACAAAATGGGGTGACTACCCTATTTATGAAACTTTCAATAAATTTTGTGCCCTATAAATCATTCATTAGAGAACTCCTTATCTCATTCACTTTCAACAATGTGATGTTTTCTTGAGTATGTAAAATTATGTGACATTTTATCATAAACTCAATTGCATAGCTTTTGAAGCAATCTTATTGACCCATATATCATTAATGGTTCACAAAAACTAATCTTTCATGGGTATGAATGGGTTGCTTAGCACTCACTGCATCTAGGTGATCCTCCAACTTCGAGTAAACTTGCAATATAGTGTTTGAAAATTTGATAAACAAAATTTAATTTATCTTAAAAAACATACACATGTTATCACAATTTAATTTAACTCAAAAAACATACACATGTTATAAGGTAAACATAGTGATTGCATCCAAAGCTACAATGACTAACTTGACAACTTTCAGTAAATGTTAAACAATATTCAATTCCTATAAGCAAATAACATAGAGAAAATTTCAACAACAATTGGGCAACAAAATAGACATAATGAATTTCTATTGAATTAGTAGATTTTGGATCCACAAATGCCAAGAGCACTTATTTATAATGTTTACAAAATTATTGCCTGAAAAATAAATAAAAATCTAAATACAACTTCTATCTTATGAATAGATTGGCTATATGCAAAGCAAACTTATTACCAAATTTAATGCATTCATATTAAATTTGAATTCGGGCAATCTAATGACATTTAACAACCTAACAATAGACCTTCTAGAAGGCCATCTAAAAATAGTCTTCTTAGAATGTGTTCATCTTCTATAATCAACAACAAAATGAGAATTTGAAAATGAACAACTACAAAGCATTAGTGATACACATTTACTATTAATCACATTTACTATTATCTAATAACAATTGCAATGTATAGACCAAAGTGGTCTACCATAGACATTTTGTATATTACTTAAAATTATATGCATTTATACGCATATCTAATTATTATTACATGCAAAGATGACTACTACTTTAAATCTTTCTTAAACAAACAACATGTTACATATGTTACTGGCAGGAATCGGACGCAATGCGTCTCTTGTTTATAATAGAAAAATTTAACAATTTCCAAATAATGAATTAACATCTAAATTGAATAATTTGCAATTTGCCTTCTCAAGGTTGTGGTTCAATAATATGTTTGCATAAGTTTACCAACGTGCTCACTAGTGTCATATTTCAAAGGCTGAACCCAAATTTGACTTAAAAGAACAGCAAATCCCAAGGTTTCAAATGTTCCCAGCCAAATAAAGAATCTACATAACCCAAAAGAAATTAAAATATAAGTTGGGTTGTAACTAAAGAAGAAATTAACAAGGAATGAATTTATTTTATTGATGGAAAGGTGAAAATTGTAGGTTTATGTTTTTTTATTTATTAGTTCCTGCCATAGGAACTATAGGCATGGCAAAATTCTAACTAGTTATTAATGTTTTGAATTTCAACCAATCAAAATTAATTATTTTCTTTTATACATTATATTTGAAGTTTTTTCTAAAGTTAAATGCATGTTTTTATGCAGATGGCGACGATGTGTGAGTGCGGGCGAGCTAGGGCACTCGAGCCCTAGTGTGAGTCTAGTTTTTTTCTGTGTGCAAGGATTTTGCTTGCTCGCGGGGGGTCAAGGGGACCAGAATTTCTTTGCGGCTTTTTTCTGTCTTTGGGGGCTGCATTTTTTTCTTCTGGTGTTGCGCTGTGTGCAGCTTTTGCAGGTTTCTATCGGGGTTTTTTCTCCTCATTCTCAGTGTCCTGTGGTCGGGGCTTGGTGCATGCTTGGGGAGGGGCGCTTTTTCCTCATTTGTGTTGCTGATTCGTGTCTTGGTGCGCCCGTTCTAGGCTCTTGTTTAGGTTTTGGCTTGGTGCGCGGGGGGCTACGAGAGCCCTCATATCGTTGATTTAAATGGCTGCTCACATGTCTTTAGATACGGCGGGTCTGGATTCTGCTTCAGCTGGGGTGAATGTTGGATATCCTTCTCAACATTCTTCTGGCTCGGGTGGAGTTCGAAATGGTGCCCTTAAACTATATAAGGTGAATGGATGTTTGGAGAGGACTCACGAAAGACCAATTTTAGTTGTACAATCAGAATCGGTAGCTGAAGATATCGAATACTATTGCAACCATGTTTTGATTTGTAAGTTCTTGGGGATGAGGGTTTCTCTCGCTTTTCTTGATAATTGGATTCATAAGACATGGAACCCGGAAGGTGACTTTGATATTATAATGGCTGCGAATAACTTCTTTATGGTAGATTTCTCATGTGTTTCTGATCGAAATAGGGCTTTTGAAGGTGGTCCATACTTCTATAATCAGGTGGGTCTTTTCATCAAACCATGGCATGCTGGCTTTAACTCGGCAAAGGAATTACCTTCTAGAGTCCCAGTTTGGGTTCGTCTGCCTCGGCTACCACTAGAATGTTGGAGAAGTGATATACTACAGTCAATTGTGTTGTTACTAGCAAGGCCTATTGGTCCTTCTCAATAGACTCTGAATAAGAGAATTTTTTCTTATGCTAGGGTTTGTGTTGAAATTGATTTGAGTAAGCTGTTACCAGATTCTATTGATATGACTATTGGATCCTGCTCCTGGACTCAACCGTTAGACTATGAGATGCTACCTTTTAGGTGTAGAGTATGTCATGAATATGGGCATCTCCAACGGAGGTGTCCCCGCGCTTCAGGTGCTTTTGGTACAAGCAATGCCTCTTCTCAGCCCTCTTTGAATGCAGACAAGGGTAAAGCTCCCATGCAGGGTGGGGGGGCTGATAAGGAGGGATTTATCCCGGTTAAGCCTCAGAATCGTAATTGAGGCCAAAAGAGATCATTTAAAGATAGGCAAGAGGAAGAGACTCTCAACATGTTTGAGGCTCTTGAAGATTTAGTTCAAGAGGAGGGTTTTCAAGAAGTTCTACAGAGACCAGTGAATTCTTTAGCTGTGGAGGTGCCTGGAGTTCAGTCTTCTGGGCCTCCAAGTCTGATTCAGATTGGAGTACAGGGTGCTCAGATAGCTACTATTGAATCTTCTCCAAACCTTGCTTTGGCTACGACTGATTTGGTGATGGAGGCGTCTAGTGGGCCTGCTAACATTGGTGGAGTTCTTCCTGACATGCAAGGAGCTTCTGATCTAGGTAAACAGAGGACTCACTCTCCTGGTTTAGGTCTACATCAAAAAAAATTCAAGAAAGGGGCTCTTGAGAAACCTCTGAAGGTGGGTAGAAAGAAGGATTAGGAAAAAGTTAAGCTAACTGGTGAGACGCTGGTGGAGTCAGGTTCGGTGAAGATTATTGATACTCACTTCTCCCAGTCTTCTCGATGATTGTGCTTTCTTGGAATGTGCGGGGTATGAATAGCATCCCTAGATAAAAGGCTATTTGAGATTTGATTTGGTCTCATTCTCTTGATGTGGTTTTCTTACAGGAAACTAAGTTGTTCGTTGACAATATGTTGGCAGTGGCTTCTAAGGTTTGGGGTCGAGGTCAGTGCCAATGTGTTGGGGCGTCTGGCAATTATGGTGGGGTGGCTTGTTTGTGGGACCCACGCAAAGTCAGACCTATTTGGTGGTTCTCTTGTAGAGGTTCAATTTCTTGTGTTGCTTCTCATCTTGAGTCTGGGGAGAGAGTTCTCTTCTCAAACTTGTATGCACTGACTGATTTTCAAGGTAAAGTTTTGTTGTGGGATCATGTGCAATATGTGAGGTCATTGGATCCATACCTCCCTTGGATTCTAGTTGGGGATCTTAATGCCGTCACATCTTTAGAGGAGAAGAGGGGTGGTAATGTCCGTCTGGACTCTGCTTCGACTCTCTTGAAGGATAATATTGCACTCTTGAACCTGGTTGACATCAAGCCGGGTAATGGGTTATTTACCTAGAGTAATAAAAGATGTGGGGAAGCGGCTATTTCTGAAAGATTAGATAGGTTCCTGGTTTCCAGTTTTTGGATGGGGGATAGGTGGTGACTAGCTCTGAGATTTTGGATGGCAGGGGCTCTGATCACTGGCCAATCAAACTTACTGCTGCATTACCTCGACAAGGTATAAATCAGTTTTTTAAGTTTCAGCTTATGTGGCCCAGGGATGATTCTCTTCATGACTTAGTTCTTGGATGGTGGAGTCTTGGGAAGCCGCCGCATGGGACTGCTATGTACTCCTTCTCGAAGCAGCTCCAATTTGTGAAGTATAAGTTGAAGCGTTGGAATAGGCAGCACTTTGGTAATCTCTTCCAAGAAAAGAAAAAGGCTCAGTCTTAGTTGGATTCTATTACCCAGTAGATTTGGGATCAAGGTTTCACAGAGGAACTTGGATTGCTTGAAGCTGCTGCAGTGAAGGATGTGGAAGAATGGAACTTAAGGGAGGAGATTTTTTGGAAACAAAAATCCAGAATTGAGTGGCTCCAGGCTGGAGACAGGAACACCTCCTTCTTCCACAATTCTGTGAAGGATAGAAAGCAAGGTAATGTTATCTCCTCTTTAGTGTCGGAGAATGGAGAGATTTTTTCATCTTTCGCATCTATTTCTGCTGAGGCTATCCGTTTCTTTTTTGCGTTGTTGTCTGAGGACTCCCCTCCTGCGGAGGAAGATGAAGCTTTGATCTTGGGTAGCATACCGACTTTGGTGACTAGAGAAATGAATGAATCTTTGCTCCATCCTATCCCTTTATCTAAGCTTGAAGCGGTTGTTTTTCAGATGAAAAGAGGAAAAGCCCCAGGGCCTGATGGATTTCCGGCTAAATTCTTTCAAGAGTTTTGGGAAGTGATTAAATTGGACCTTCTGGCGGTTGTTCAAGAATCTCTATTGAACAAACAAATGTTGAGATCTATGAACGCTACTTTTTTAGCCCTCATACCAAAGAAGGTGGGGGCTAATGCTTTGGATAATTTGAGGCCCATTGCTTTGTGTAATGTGGTGTTTAAAATTATTACAAAGCTGATTGATGAGCAGCTGAAGCCTTGGTTAGACAGACTTATCTCTGAAGAGCAAGGGGGTTTTGTTGCTGGTAGACAAATTTTGGATGGTGTCATTATTGCTGTCGAGACCATTCATTCTATGGCGAGCTCTAAAGAGAAAGCAATGTTCATTAAGTTGGACATGGCTAAAGCTTATGATCGTGTTAAATGGGCCTTCTTGTTCAAGCTTCTGGAAGCATTTGGTTTTGATAGTGATTGGATTGAGTGGGTCAGGAGTTGTGTCACTTCTTCTTCCTTCTCTGTATTGGTTAATGGTGAACCCTCTGAGTTGTTCAAGGCTTCTAGGGGGCTTAGACAAGGAGATCCCTTGTCTCCCTATTTGTTTATTTTGCTTGTAGAAGGCCTAGGGAGGTTTATAAGATCTCGTGTGGAGTGTGGCTTGATACAGGGGTGGAGTTGGGGAAATATCATTCCCTCCCAGTCTCATCTGCAGTTTGTGGATGATACTACTCTCATGGGCCGTGCCAAGGTTGAGGAAGCTGTCAGATGGCGTAGCACTCTAGATTGTTACTTGGCTACTTCTGGTCAACGAATCAATGAAGGGAAGTCCTTTATTTACTTCTTTAATACTCCAAAGATTATTCAAAGGAGGATCACTGGTATCCTCCGTTTCCAGATTGGTACTCTCCCTTTTGTTTATCTTGGCATCCCGCTTGCGGTTCACTCGCTTCCTAAATTGTTTTAGAAGGGGATTTTGGACAAGTTTCAGAATCTGGTCAGTCATTGGACTTGCAAATGGCTCTCTTCTGCTGGTAGAGTGACTTTGCTAAAGTCTGTGGTTCATGCTCTTCCTATATACAGATGTTTTGTTCTCTCGGCACCTTCTAGTTTTATCAAAGATTTTGAAAAATTGTCTAGGCAATTCCTTTGGACTGGCAATCTTCTTCATAGAAAGTGGAGCTTGGTTAAATGGGATGTCATCTATAGACTGAAGCAGGAAGGCGGGTTGGGGCTTCGCAGGACTGACTTGAATGGGCAAGCTCTAGCTGCGAAACTTTATTGGCGGTGGTGCTCTCAGCAAAATCAGTTGTGGGCAAAAATTCTTACCTCAAAGTATCTTGGTGAGGTCGAGAGTGCTGATGTGGCTCGCTTTAGCCTAGAAGGGAAGGGTTCTATGATTTGGTGCACTCTTAAACGAGGTGCCAAGTTGGTCAAACAGGGGTTCTTCTGGATTTGTAATGAGGGTAAGGAAGCTCTTTTCTGGCATGATTCTTGGGATGGATATCCTCCCATTTTGGCTTCTCATCCTCATTTGCAAAATTTGTGTCAATGCTTCACTGATGTTGGTTTTTGTCACGTGGCTGATTTTAAAACTCAGCAAACTTTGGGGCAGGCTACTATTTTCAGGTGGAAGGACCCAAGGGAATGGCCTCCTGATGGCTCAGTTGAGGACCGTCAGGAGCTTGCTGGGGTTTTGTCTAGATGTGCTTGCTGCTCCCTCTCTGGGCGGGATGTGTTGGCTTGGGACTCTGATCCAAAAGGAATATTCTCTGTTGCTTCAGGTTATGCTGCCCTTGATAAGCAGTTGTTTGGGAGTACTGAGATCTCTTGGTGGAAGAAGGTTTGGAACAAGTTTGCATGGCCTAAGTGCAATTTCTTCTCTTGGCTAGTGGTGCAAGGAAAATGTCTTACCTGGAAAAATCTCTACAAGCGTGGTTTCCAGGGACCTTCTATGTGTGTTATGTGTGCTGGACATGAAGAGTGTATTTCTCATCTTTTCTTCCAGTGCTCCTTTGCGAAAACCATTTGGCACTTTTGGTGGAACTTGTGGCGTATGCTGTGTAGACATGTTGACTCTTTGAAGGAATTTTGGGAAAGTCAAGGGTCTCCTTCGGTTAGGACTTCTTTTCTTTTAATTGCTTGGGTTATTGGCCCTAGTCTGATAATTTGGCATATTTGGTTGGAACGCAATCAAAGGATTTTTTTGGATAGAAAGTTGTTGATTGATCAGCTTTGGTTGAGAATCTTGTGGGGTCTTCAAGAAACTTTGACAGCTAAGTGCGATTTGTCTGTTCCTATGGATCCTGGTGATTTTGGAGTTGTTAGTGCTTTGGGGCTATCCCTAGGGGGGAAAGGAATTGGGAGGAATGTTCGCCATGGGTGCGGGAGGGAGAAGGTTAGTCAGGCTGGTCACTGGTGTCCCCCTGCTTTGGGGGAGTTGAAAATTAATACTGATGGTTCTTCTAGAGGAAATCCTGGGCATGCTAGTGTTGGTGGCATTGGTAGAGATGGCTCAGGAGTGGTGGTGTTTTTCTTCTCTATTTATAGAGGTCAGCATACTAATAACCTCATGGAGGCCACTGCCATTCTCTTGGCTTTGGAACGGGCTTGTGCTCTGGGATGGAGAAGGATTGTTTGTGAATCTGACTCTCAGGTGGTTATGGACCTTTTAAATAAGAGGCAGTTTGAGGAGGTGAATTGGCAGTTGGTTGTGGTAGTCAAGCAAATTGTTGCTTTGGGCACTACCTTAGACTCTATTGTTTTTTGTCATGTCCCTCGGGAGTGGAATAAGGTGGGGTTCTTGAATATTATTGGCTAAAAATTTTAGGCGATAAGGGCGGATTATGCGGAATTGAGTATAATATTTTTTATTTTTCATTTTCATTGCTTTTTTTGAGGCATTTTTTTCCCCACTTCTCAACTAATAAACTAATATTTGCACATTCAAATGTAAAAATTATGGCAAAGTTAAAGTTAGAAATGTTAATTTATAATAATTACAATATCATTCATAAAGCTCATTTTTATTTTGCAATTTTATTGGTTTTTTTTTTTTGCCACTTCTCAACTAATATTTGCACATTCCCAAATGTAAAAATTATGACAAAATTAAAGATAAAAACTATTAATTTAAAATTAAAGATAAAAACTATTAATTCAAAATTAAAGATAGAAACTATTAATTTATAATAAAATAATAATTGTTTTTGGAATAACTTGATATTTGAAATCAACTATTTAAGATAAATATTTATTAATCCATTATTATAGTTAATATTGATTCATTATTATAGTTAAAATATATTTGTTAAGATAAATGTTTAGGAGGAAGATAAATTTATTATTGATTGTTTAATTATTATAGTTAAGATAAATTTCAATACATTTTTAATATTTTTATTATTAAAGTTCTTATCATTATTTCATGTATAATTTTATATGGGTTAATTTTTTATATTTGGATTTTTTAAAAATATTTATGCAAATTTATTTAAGATAAAGTAACAAATTTAAATATATTTTTTATATTTTCTATTTTATCAAAAAAGTAAAATTCATTAAATATTTTAAATAATTTTGCATAAATAATTTAAAAATTATGAAAAAATTAATAAAATTATTTATTTATTATGAAAGCATAGATATTTATTAGAAAAATTATATAAAATAAATTAAATACAATACAATCAATATTTATATAAAATAATATCATATAAATCCTAAACAAATAGAATAAATTTATTAACATATAACAAATATATTATAAAATAAACAACAATACATAAATAAATTAAAATTAATTATTAACAAATTTAATATATACTTTTTGAAAACTAACGTTAGTAGTTTTGAATGGGATAACCTATGGGAGCTGTTAAATTATGACAAAATTAAAGATAGAAACTATTAATTTATAATAAAATAATAACTGTTTTTAGAATAACTTGATATTTGAACTAAAGGCACTACCTTTATCTTAACTCGTTATTAATAATTATGTTTTTGACAAATGAGAGTTCTTTTTTTTTAATTGAAAAAATATTTATGTATTGTTTGATTCCTATATGTGTTCTAGTGCTAGATAGTTTCTTTTTTGGGGCAATGTTGTTCGTGTCACTTCTTTAAATGATTAATGCAGATGTTTGGGTACATTAGTAGGTCTCTTACCATTTGGTCTTGCTACTTTCTAGTAGCCATTTACAAAGCTACACTTATCGTAATTACCCATAAACTAATAATGGAAGGTTCAATTTTTAGTAATTCTTTAGCCACATCAATACATTTTTCCTTAAGAACCATAATACTTTAGTAATTCCTTATCCACATATACTTGAGCATGGAAGGTTCAATTTTTAGTAATTCCTTATCCACAAATACTTTAGGGGAGAGGACCTAGTAGTTGAGCAAGTTTCAATAGTTGAGATAGTAGTTGTTTATTCATTTACCACTAAGTTTTCAAATCTTGCACGATTTACAAAGTTTAAGAGAATTTGGCTTCCCTATCCCTACTTTAAATGGGTCCCCAATACTTTAATATTATTACCCAAGTTGTTTCCATTAGACTTCAAACTATCTAAAGGTCTTCTCTAAAGGGTTGAAATAACAGAGCATTTAGTAGCATTTATTGTTCGCATATAACCAAATAATTGTTCGCATATCTTACAGGAACACACTTTGCATCATAGCCTGAATTAATAAACCCTTACAATAAGTTGAAAATGATATATTTATGTCAAGAGATACAAAAAAAATGCTAATGTGGGTAAAGGGGACAGAGAGACAATATCAAGACACACCATATCAACTGTATCATCATGCTTATTTCTCTTCACAAAAAAAGTGTAACACAAAACAAGCCATCTTCTAACTAGTAAGAGATAATGCTTTAGATTTTGACAATTATCCAAAATACATGACTAACTTTTGATATTTACTTTACATATATCATTTGGTAGCTATGGAAGTTTCACAAACATCATAGTCAAAACTTTGGACTCTCAATTATACACTTCTTCTTTTAGACTGGGGGCCATACACAACATTTTCTTTTGTGACATTGTCCAAAAAACTTAACAACAAAATTCATTGCAACACCCCAAATACATTCATTTGTCAATCGTATGAACACAACAATATTGCTTTGTTTAAGATAAATATATCATAGAGATTATCTAAATAAGTATAATAATATTGCGTTCTTTTTAAGTCATGACCATGCTAGATGCCAATTTGGTTTAAAAGACCCCTTTCCATGTATTTTTTCGATAAAAATGGCAAAGGCCTTTAGTACACAACTTATACTAGCCAGTATGTTACAAAAATTTACATGATTGCCAATTCTAGCAGCACAAGCTAGTACATACAGTTTGCAGATGTTACTTGACTTACAAGATAGATGAGTTTTCTGGAGGAGATGCAAATAAATACAAATTTTCAATTGGCGATAATTATTGGAACTATGTGTAAAATTTGGAGATTTGTATTTGATTGCAAAGAGTTATCTCTTGTGATTTATGAGCAAATTAGTATTTCTATTCCAATTGATCATAACAAAAAGAAGTCCAATTTTGAAAAGAATATAACATAGAACCAAATAGAAATGAAAATCCCAAACAAAAATTGTCAAGAGTGTATCTCATTTATCTTTTATTTAATCCTTCTCTTTATGTCTACGATTTCATGAAGTTTTTTTGATCATGTAAATAAAATGTTGTTGGGGTAGAAGTTTCTTCATCTTATTTTATGAGGAGGAGGAACAATTGCTCTATGAGTAGTTTCTATTCCATTTCTAATAATTGTCTTGTAATTTATATCTTAAAAGTTTATAAAATGTATTATAATATTCTTTTGATTTTGCAGATTCTACTAGCTATATTTTCCCTTCAATTGTAAAAAAAATTCAAATCTTTAAATGCATTTTGGAGCACCACTTCCACAATATAATGATAATACCAATGTTAGAATGTGAGGATCGACAAGTTAAAGCCAACTACATGTTTATTGCTGGGAATATTTTTTTCCTTTTTCTTTTAAGATAATGGGGTCTCACTGAATATGTCCTTCTATGAATTCTGTGAACTTTATAAAATTTGAGTCAATCTTCATGAGACGCTAAAAACAACAAAGGGAAAGATTACTTATACAGATTAGGGCAAGAAGCAGACAATTTAAACATAACTGTTGGGGCACGCAAGGGCTTGATTGATGACCTCTTTGTTGGCAACTTCCTTGGAAAAGATGGTAATTCTCTTCATTACACATTTGAATGTGTATATATATTTTAATTTTTTAATTTTTTTTTGAAATTCAATTTGGTATTATTGTAAATTCTCTTTTGGAAGTTGAGCTTACAAAAGTTGGACAATCTAAGAAACAAGTTTTAGAAAAATCTGTGTATGGTTCTTTTTTGCATGTAATTGCAGAGCATATAAAATTGGTATTGAGTGTATGGATA
>VDFB02274164.1:0-17582 GCA_007258455.2 Sequoia sempervirens | reverse complement strand
TTATTTTCCTATAGGGTTATCAGTGGGTCTGTAGCATTTATGAGTCCGTTGTATAGTACCCATGTTTGTGAGACCTAAAGGAATATAGGGAACTTTCTCTAGCCTCCCAAAAAAATAAAATTTAACATGCAATACTTTTAACTTAGGTATATTGTTTTACTTATTCTTTATTACACAACTCTATTTTTAATTGTATAATATAATATATTATATAGTTTTATCTTATATTGCATATTATATAATGTGTACACAATAGTTATATGTGTTAAATTCAAATTCAAATTATTTAATTTAATATTTTTTTTAATTAAAATATTTTATAAAATTTATATGTTTTATTCCAATAAAATAAAATTTTAAAAATAATTTTGAATAATTTGATTAGTTGATGATTTTTTTAATGCATTAAAAATATTATATTATATATTATGAATACTATGTTGTTATATTATAATATAGCATTTTAAATATTATATTATATATAATATTGTTATAATATAATATAAAATAATGATATGTTATATTATATATTATTATATAATATATAAATGTTATAATATAATATATTATAAATATTATATTGTTATATTAGATATAAATATTATAATATAATAGTTTAAATATATAATATATTAAATTATGTTTGTATTATATATATTATATATATAAGTATTATTTATTATACTAAAACTATAGTATTATATATAATTATATATAATTATATTATTTATAATATTATAATATATGATATGATATATTATAAGATAATAATATAATAATATAATATAAATCATAATAAAATATATAAACATTATATAATATAATAATATAATATAAAAATATAATATTATCATAATATTATAAAAAAACTTATTTTCATCTTCTTTGATTGAGGATTAATCTATCATCAACCTTATAAATTTGATGTATTTAATTACTCATAATATTATTTGCAAATTATTCACAAGGGATTAAGAACTCCAACACTCCAAAATACTTAGATTAATTTTGATGAAGGATTTGGTGGGGTTTCAAATCTTTGAGGTGGATGGAAAGATGTAACCAAGTAACAATTAAAATTCTTGTAAAATAATCACATAGACCTTCCAATAGTTTTTAGGATTTGTGGATTGGGGATGCCAAAGAAGGCTTGAATGTATGGGAAATCCCAATAACATAAAAATCTAGAAAACTTAACACACAGTGGATTTCACAAGGATTCTAGGTGAGGTTTCAAGTGTTGAGATTGGGTATTGTACACCTTATATAAAAAAATATATTATAATGTTGTAGATTAAATAAATATTTAGTGTGGTGCATCTAGGAGGCGTGTTTAGCCACATTAGATATTTAAATTAAATAAGATTAAATCATTTGTACAAATAAAATTAAATAAGAATACCACTACTTGCCTTTGAGATAATATAAAATTAAAAAATTCTGTAAGTTGCAATTGACCATAAAAATTTAAAATTTCAATGCAAAATTTTCCCTCATATCTTTCTTTTACCATAGTACTCTATCTTTTCTATAGGAATACACAGGATGAGACGTTAACAATGATATTGTTAATACTTTGTCTTTTGGTTAAAATTTAGATTTATAACCACATGAATATAAATGTTTATTATTATTTTTTTGAGACACTTTGAAATAAATATTAATAATTTTATTAAATAATTTTAAGTACATTAGTTTCACTTTATATTAGTGTGGGTTTAAGGCTTGAATTTTTTCTCATGTATATTATGTCATTTAGTCTTCATATTATTATAAAAATATATTATAAGGTATAACTTTTAGTGCATTCTTAGAAATTTAATACCTAATAGGATTAAATACTTGGTAGCTATAGATCCACTTGTCCATTTATCTATGTGATGAATATCTAATTTTTTGACCTTTTATGATTAAACACTCTATTCATGATTAATGATATTTTTAAAACCTTTTACATAAGAATTTTATGTAATTTTCTTTCAATTTACATAAAGTAAGAATAAAAGTCAAATAAATTAACTACCAACTTATTCAAACTTAGAGTTAAATAACATAATCTAAGACTAACAAATATTTCTTCTAATTTTTTAATAATTAACCATAAAAATATAAAATCTCAATCTAGGATTCTTATGCACTTAAGAGTTAAATAACACAATTTAAAATTTATTTTATTTATTTACTATAAATAATTCTTATTTATTCTTCATTTAACAATACAATTAAAGAAGGATAAAACAACTAACTATTAGATTTTTTTTTTAATGTCTTTTTATACGACAAGGGTGCCCACCACCCAACCCAATGTTTTCTATGTTTTCTATGGTTAAAATATATATTGCATTATTTTTATTGGACAATTAAGTGCATTGGTTTTACTAACAAGTGGGGTTTGATGGCCTAGATAATTTATCTAGGTGTTGTGTTCAATTATATTATAAAAAAATATTGTAAAATATGAGATGCAAATTAATAATTAATAATATTAAATACTTGATGGTTATAGATGAGTTGTTAATTTAATAAAGATAATAATAAAAAAATAAAATACATTAACTAATCAAATTATTCAAAATTATTTTTAAAAAATTTATTTTATTAAAATAAGTCATAATTTTAATAAAATATAAATATTTACTTTACATAAAAAATACAAACCATATAATTTATTTATAAATACACTTAGTAAAAACCACTTCAACAATTTTAATTACAAGTAATATTCTTAGTAAAAATAAATATTTATTTAGATAATTTTAGTTTCAATTTAACACATAACAAAAAAACATTATATAATATGCAAAATAATATAAAATTATATATTATATTATATTATACAATTAAAAATAGAGTTTCCTAATAAAGAACAAGTAAAACAATATAAGTTAAAAACATTAATTTATATTCTGGGGGACGAGGTAAAGTTCTTGACAGTCCTCCAGGTTTGACAAACACCAACACACTGACAAATGCTATGGACTTAACATAATGGGAAAAGAAAAACGGGGTTGCAAATAGGAGGGGCCCACACTAAGCATCAAAGCTTAGTGTGTGACATTTAAGCCCCGATTATAGCAAAAAATTTAATCAAAAAATCCCTACAATTTATTTAAAAAAATTATAAAACAGTAATGTTCTTTCAAATGCTCATATGAACTATGGAAATATCATTATCTTTATTAATTTTCTTCCCTTAAAATGATATATATCCAAATGGCATCAGTACAAATGTAGAGAAAAATAAAAGATAGCAATAATTATAATATTTATAGGGAGAAGTGAAAAAAAAAAATAGAACCGTTCTACTATCATCACAAATATGATAGTGGAACCGGATTAATCGTCCTTATGGTCCAAACTTTGTAGGCAATTATATTTCATTAAGAGAAAACTTATTAATTTATAATAATTATTTTTGGTGTAAAATAGTGTTTTATAATTATAAGTTGATTTTTGTTAAACATATCTTTATTGTATATGATGTATTTAACTAAACAACTATTTTTTAATTGTTATTAGAATACAAATGTAAATAAGATTTAAAAACAAGTAAATAAATTTTAAAGAGTTTAAATTTTTTCCTAAAAATTAGTTGAATATTTTTTTATTACCCACATTCCATAATAATCGTAATGGAACTAATAATAGTAATAATATAATATTGATAGTAATACTAATAAAAATATTAATAATAATAATATATCAACAAAATCATTTCTTAAATGACCAACCAATTTGACCCTATGCAAGAAATGTATGTATGAAAAATGTAAACCATTTTTAACCCTAATTAACCTTCACCCATTGCACACCAAGGTGCAATTGCTAGTTTAATTTCATATTAAATTGTTAATAGACTCCGAAAAGAATCGTGTTGTTATTGAAGGAAGAGTGGGAGATACGTTTAGAAATTTAAACTATTAAACAATTCTCATATAGATTGGAATTGAACAGTAAACTTGATGTTAAAAATGTGTTATGCATTTGTCCACAATAACATTTACTGAAATTTTGCATTAATACAATAATTTAAACATAAATACCAAACAGGACAATAATACACTGGTAACCAGTTTAATATGCAAGTCTACTACACGTCCCATCTCCTTCATCATCAGGATAAAAATATAGACTAAGTACTACACAACTGATCTCCCCTTCAATGAAAATACGAATTATCGTCGACCACAAGACAAAACTTCAGTCTAACGGCTCTGGCTTGACCGCTGGGTATATGCTAATCCTCAAAACCAAACCAGAATTTATCTAGTCATGGTTGGAAATTTTTCGTACCATTTAAAAGAATACCTCCCATTACCAGCGGCCGATTGATCAATGTCAGAGCGTGGGGTTGCTTCCAATATCTGCCCAGTTTTTTCCGTTATGGCCTTTACTTTTCCAACAACTTTTGCAGCTTTCCAAATGCGTTCTTCCTCCAAATTGGTCGCCCATTTCTTACAATCCTCAGCTATAACTTGTGCTGCCTTGGCAATGCATGAACCTATCACATCTGCCAAAACGCCTTCCAGTCCATCCACCACTCCTTCCACAGTGTTGAATTCATTATCACCCATTATGCTTCGACATTGCCTGCACAAGCTGTAAGCTGCTGCCACTTCCTCCCACGCTCTTGAATTGTATGCATTCGCTACTTCTATGCCTGTTTCAAACATATTTTCTACAGCGGCTTTGACAGCTTCCGGAGACTTGTCAGTAGAATCGCTCATGGGAAGACGGTGATCAAGCCATTTGCGCTCCTTGTCTAGCTTGTAGAGTAATTCGTCGGCGGATTTGATAAGCACAGCTGCTTCACTGTCAGAATATTCAACCACATCCATGATATTCCATGCTTGAGAGCAAGCTTTAATAGCTCTGTCTGCCATATTTTTACGCTCACCCTCGTTATGGATAAATGCAGAAAGCTCAAAAATGAGACTCAATATTGACACTACGGTCATCTTGCAAGAGCGCTGACTGACATTTAATTCTGACTCCACTTCCAATCCGAGGGGAAGATCAGGCTTGAGAGATCTTTGGCCGCTGAAACCTGCGGAAGATTTATCATTGAGCAATGCAATTAACTCATTACATCTTTTGCCCTCTTCTTCCCCCTTTCCAATCCGCTTCTTTAGTTCTTGAATGGATGTTTTGTTGGCGATCCATAACCCAGCACTATTTTCCCCTTGCATAGTTACACACGCATTTTTATACTTAATATAAGCAGGATCTCGTTCCAATTGAGTTTCACGGGGAGTTATCTCTGTATTTAAACTGTAAAGTCCTTCAGATGCTGAGCCCACTACAAGCTTACGAAATATTTGGTTTGAGAATAAAAGCTCTGATAATAGCCAACATCCTTTGCTGAAGAAAATCAAAAACATCTGCAACCAGACAATGAGGGGAAGTAATCTATGCAATCTCACGCTTCTCAAGAGTCTTACAATTACTTTCGTAAGGTAACTTTCCCCTCCTATTCCCCGCCTGTGCCTTTTGGAGCCGTCTTTTAAGTCAAGCAAATGGCTTAACCAGAAAGCTTCGATTTGCCAATATTCTCTGACACTGAACAACTTGTGGCCCATGGCTCTAGGGTAGTATACTGCTGCGGTGACACATCTGCAATATATAACTGCGGATCCTAAAAAAATCACCATGTAATGAAGGATGAGAGGAATTGATATAGAGGGTCGTATACACCCTTCACAATGATACTCGACGTTATTGTCTCTGCCCAAATCAATTCCTTGCGGACTATTAGTGTAGTAGTAGTAGAATGTAAATACTTTTGTTTTGTATGAGCAGCGGGCCGTTTCAAACACGAGAACTGCATTACAAACGGTAATGATAAGGGCGACTGATGATGAGAGGATTGATCTTGAAATTATGTATTGAGGATTGGAAGTGCGGATCAGAATCCATGACTTGAGCACTTGTTCTTCAATTTTTTCCCACATAATCTTGGGCGGATACAAGTGAGGACTTAACTTTGAAACAGAGAGAAGTAGAGGTATCTTACGAGATACAACTTCATGAATACCGATACTAGCTAAAGCAGCACAGCCTAGAAGAAGAGCTAAAGTTACCATGGATACTAATATTATTACATTAGTCAATTCCATGAAAATTGAATTCCACAGATAGTTTGGACATCTATAAACTTCAGATAAGTTATAAGTAGTTACATACCCGTGGATTTTAGAAGCTTTGGGAAGTATGGAGACTTCATAAGAAACAATATAGAGGGAAACAAGTGCAAAACTAATGAAGAGCGCTGCCATCTCAGTTCTCAAATTTGTGGAGAGAGGACGGGCTACTCCCGGTAACAAACAGCCCATCAACACGCAGGTGGAGACTCTTCCAATCAAAATCAATATCCATTTACGGTGAATCACATTTAGGTACTCACAAGCGTAATGCAATGGGCTACTGGTTGTCTTGTCATTGAAGGAAAAATTCAAGGAGGGCTTGTTAAGGAGCATGAGAAGCTGCAGAGCAAGGGCGCCAAAAACAAGAGAGTCACCAGGAATCCAATGTTTTCTCTGTTTGAATGCTCTAGACGTCGGCTCCCACATACACAATTGCAACTGCACAACCAAATGACAAGCCCACAAAGGTTATGAGGACGGTCAGAATATATAAACCACCATTGACGTTTCCGCCGTCCTCATAGCCTAGCAACTCAGACAAGGCAGACAACCATGGCGCAGGACCACTCATCTTCTACCTATCGACAAAGAGAACCAAAATCAAGAAACTTCAGACAATTTTGCAGCCCTGGCCTTCCCATTTAATATCCCTTTGAAAAAAGTATGGAAGCGCTGTTGTCTCTCCGTCTATAAATTAATTTCTTCGCCGGCTTCCAAACCTTCGTAAAGTCATCCGTCTCCCATGTTTAATTTACCGCGTAGAGTAGCCTGACTTCTGACCTGAAGAAAAAGCTAAATTCACGACCAAGCTGAGATGAAGATAAATATGATATATTCAAATCTTAATTATTTTAGTGATTAAATAATTAATAGTAATTTTATATGTATTTTAAAATAAAATTGAATTGTAAGTCAAATTTGATCTTGTAAGAGATTGTTGTTTAAAAACAGCGTATCTGTCGTCGGAGTAATCGGCCCTCTTTTCAATATCTTACCTCACAACCTGCAAACACGAACTTTTCAAGATGAAGTGCAACTGTAGGGATGATTTCAATAGTACACACTTTATTTCTGGAGCATTGCTGCAGGCGGCAAGCGTGGCAGAGTCGGTGAGCTGGTCATTTGGCTCCCTCCTTGCGATCGCCTTTCTTGGAGTGGACGGGTGGAGAGCATTCCAGAAAAACAAACACTGGATTCCATGTGACTCTTTCCTTCTCGGCACTCTCACTCTCCTACTCCTCACTCTCCTCAACATGCCATCCGCCCTTCTTGACTTTCCCCTAGGTAACGTCGATATGTCGAATAGTGTAGAAGACTTACTGTGTTGTTCTGAGACTGTTTCGAGAAGGATGCTTGTTCTGGCTGCGAGGGTCTCCCTGTGTGTGGTGATGGGATGTATGTTGCCTGGACTTGCACGCCCTCGTTCCTCAGCTATAAGTTTGTGGGCTGACATGGCCGCCCTCATTATAACTTGTTCGGCACCAATTCTCCATCTTTGTAACGAGATTTACGTAATTGCAATAGTTTATTTTTATCCTGAATATCATATAGTTACTCAACCTGAATTAGGTTCCCAAAGGCGTGTTAACCTCGCACTCCCAAAATTATGGATTGTCACAATTACGGTATTAGTAGCATTTGTAATTCTGATTCTTCTCCTAGTTTGTGCTGCTTTGGCCAGTATCACCGTTCATAAAATTGTTTCTCATAAGATCCCCCTCATTCTTTCTAATTCCACTTTACAAATAAATCCAATTGCCCATTCTTATTCACAGATTTTCTGGGAAAGGGTGGAAGACCAGCTAGTCAAATCATGGATTGTAGTTTGCACTTCCAATCCTCAATATATAATTGCCAGATCAATTCTCTCCTCATCAGTCGCAATGGTCATTACAGTTTGCAATGGAATTCTGGTGTTTGAGGTTATACAGACGGAATTCAGGGTGAGTATTCACATGATTTTTCATTGGATAGTCATCGTGTTGGGATCTACTCTCATATATTGGAGATGGATCACAGCAGTAGTATTTTGCCCAACAAGTATGGAAAGGAAATGGGAGAGCATTATAAAATATTTTCAGATTGAGGATTTCTGGAAACGGTATTTGCTTGAGTTGAAAGATGGGCATAAAAGCCACAGACAAATGGGCGACAGCTATCTTAAAGTATTGATGCTAAAGGTGGGCCGTAGAGTGAGAGTTCATAAGCTGATTCCTCTGGTTGTATGGCTGCAGATATTATTGGTTCTTTTTAGCAAAGTATGCTGGTTAGTATCTCAGCTATTGCTCTCTAACATGTATTTGCGTAAGCTTGTAATGGGTTCAGCAGCAGAAGAATTTCCCGATTTATATGGAGGAAATGGTCAGCGTGAAATTGAATTGGGAAAATTCTCATACTATGAAAAATATTCAAAAGCATTCGTAACCATGAATGGTGAAAATGCTGCGTGTCTATGGGTAGCCAACAGAAAATGTATTGAAGGCATAACGAAGCAGATGAAAAGGGGCCAAGAAGAGGGCAATTCATGTGAGGAATTGGTAGCTTTGCTCAAGAACAAAGCTTCTAGAGGCTACAAATGTCTGCATCCACAAAAGAGTGCTCCTAGCAAATTGGAAATGGAAAGCGAGTTTGGCATCTGCCAATGCTCTTGTAAGATGAGAGCAGTCTCAATAATTAGTGTCATAGTTGAGCTCTGCCCATTTACTCAGGATGCGCAAAAGGCTATTGGAGACATAGAAGCTTGTTCTCAAGCATGGAGCATCATGGATCTGGTTGAGAACTCCGACACTGAAGCTTTCCTGGTAAGTAAAGTAGCTGACAAACTATTCCAAGATTTGCAAAAAAGAGGTGAATTGTTGCATAACCATCTTGGAATGTCCACTTCCGTTGACAATTCCTCAGAAGCGGCCAGAGTAGCTTTAGACAATCTTGTTGAAAAGGCCGAAAAAACGGCGGAAGAATATCGCTACAGAACATGGAATGAGGTAGTGGAGGGTTACAGCTTGTGGATGGTGTGTGTGAATATTGATTTTGGGAGCTTCAGCAAGGTGGAGGGCATGATAAATGAATTGGTGAGGATGTTGGCAGATGAGATAGGGTCTTGCATGGCTAAGGCATTAGACGTGATAATGGAGGATACTGAGAAATGGGCAACCATGGCCATGGAACAACGTATTTGGAAAGCTGCATACATCGCTGGAAAAGTCAAGAGTATCACGAAAAATCTGGGATGGATGTTAACATGTAACACAAAGGAGGGTATTGAGAATCCGTCAGCAAATTCTACTGGATTTCCTACTCTCAGAAAGCATCTAGCTTTTCAGATTGGCTAGCATTACCAAAAGTTTTCTTTTTCCCTAACCTCCTCTTTCTTCAATTTCAATATTATTTTTTAGACTTGTGATTGCATGTCGGTAGGTAGTAGCATGTCCTGCATTTCTAGCATGGTTGTGTAATTTCATTTTTATATAATACGCAGCAGAATGGCTTTTCCTGCCTCATTATGTGAAAACATATTTTGTTTTGTTTGTTCCTGCCGATCACGTTCGATTCATCTACCCATTAATTTCTTATGGGGTGGACTTATGGGATTGTGTCTCTTTGATGTTTAAATTTCAGTAATTGAAAATAGGTTGTAGAAAAATAGGAGGGCTGAAATTATGTGGTCATTATATAATGAAAAATATGTTATTGTTGTACACATTTCCTTCCCTCATTTCAATTATTTTTTCTCAATTTTATCTTCAAATTTTTCATATTGACACAAATAAATATTGATTCATGAATACATTCTTATTTTTTATTTATATTTAAAAAATACATTTTAAAACAACTATTTAAAATATCTAGATAAATATAAAAGTCATGTAACCATTATCTATACAAAAGACTCCTAAAAAATTTAAGTTGTGGTTGATAAATAAAACAAGCCAAACATTGGACCTTATTCTTACCACCCCACCACTTGAAGTTTTCAATTTTAGGTTGGCGGTTCATATATGTTGTTATTTGTAAAGGTAAACATTATTAAATTATAAATTATAAATATTATTGATTTTTGATTTTATATTAAATTGGTTAGAATTGTTATCTTGTGGCTTATAACTTATGGCCTTCTATTATTATATCAAGTATCCATAAATATATCTCATTGATTATATCAATACATTTCAAACTCAAAAAAGTGTTGCATCTAAATAAAAGAGAGAGAATATTTCATAATAGTGCTATGGAGACAATAAGTGTATATCTAAAGATGTTTTCACTTTTCTTTCATAGTACTCTTAGTTAATATTTTGGATGCATAATTTAGTATATAATTTTATTATTTTGGCGCAATAATTGGCCCAAGACCTAATCTCATACATTATTTATTTGTGGGTTGAATGAATATCCCCCAAACACACATGGAAGTGATATAAAAAAAATGGAGGAAAAATAAAAAATGCTTTTATTAATTTATAGTAAGAACAAAATTATGATATGGGTCACCTTCAACTTGAAATTAGTCACTTTATGCTTACCCAAATGAAAGAGAAATATATGCAACCTATCTAAAGACCCTCTACGCTACAATTTTCCCAATGACAACACTTTAAGCTTTACCCAAAACACAAAAGTTGAATCCAATGTGTCAACTAAAGAAAAACCTAGACTAGTCACACGATTAGACATAAATAAGTGCAAAAGAAATGAATGAAATCTAATTACATTGGGTATTAAGATTGATACATGTCATATCACCCAAGAGAAAATCCAATCCAAGGGATAAAGAACCAATAGATATTAAGCTAAGGTCATTTGTTATTAACTCCAACTTATGATATTCACTAATATTTCAAAGGTAACAAGTCAATCATAACATCCTACAACAAATGTTTTAAATTTCAATATTTTAAAAATTCCCTAACATAATAACCTTGTAGTCTTACATTCTAATAGATCAATTAACTTGTCTTGAGATGTGATGCTATTGAGTTACATAGCTAGTGAAACTTGTGTGAGAGGTTTTATATTGCATAAAGAGGTCTTTGTGTGATAAGAAAATATCAAGCATCGAAGTTGCACACAATATTGTAAGGTTGTAAAATGATTATATGTGGTTCTACAAGAGAAATTGTTTAGTTTTATAAAGGCCAATATGATCTATATAGGAAAATAAAATTATGACTTTAAGGTAAGAGCTATGTTAGTCCACTAAAATTGTCCAACATAAATAATAAATTTAAACACACAAGTGCTTTGAAGTTAATCTTGTGTGTAGGAAGCTAATAACGAAAGAAATACTCTACGGTGATACAATATTGTCCCAACCCCAAGATGCTCTTGCACGAGACACCTCAAGTGAACATATTGTGAGCATATTGCTAAAAATTTAGGACTATTTAAAGGGGTTATATTTCTTTGGGATTAATTCCAAAAGAGTATAATTCATTTTCTTCAAGATCTTTTGATGTTTCCTAGCTTCTTCCATAACTAGAAGGACATCACAACCTATAAACTCTTAACATTTATGAAAGAAGAGAGTAGTGAAACTATTAGGGCCTAGAGCTTTTTCTAGAGCCATGGAGAATGCCACCCTTTTTTATTCCTCCAAAGTTAATTTAGATATTAAAGAATCAATTTTCTCTTCAGAGATTCACTTAGGAATATGAGAAAGGATAAAATTAGAGTTTGAAGGTATCCTATCCTTTTGTTTTGAAAGTACATTTTGGAAAAACTGGAATTTATTCCTTTCAATTTCATCTTTTGTAGAAGATGACCCTCCATAGAGTAGGGTGTCAGCCTAAATAGGTTTACAATTCCTGAGAGGAACGAATTTTAGCTGAAATCACATATTTTTAGAAAATATAATGATTTAAGCCTTAAAAAGTTCCATTTTAAGGATTCCAATTGAAGAGGGTTTGATCAAATAACCTTAGATCAAACCCCCTTGGATAGAACCTCGCTAGTTTTAAACCATACCTATAAATGCGCCTCTTTACACCTATCAAAATGTTGATAAAAATCACTTTTGATTTAGCTTTTGGGGATCAAATGAATTCATTTAAAATTTATTTCAAATGATTATGGTATTCCCTCAGAAGCTATCCAATGAATATAATTTTAATGTTTTGGTTTTGTTATGTATTTGTTTTTAAGTTTTATTAAACATAGGTTTTCATCGAAAACAAATTTCTTTGTTCTTCACATGGTGAAAAAGAAGATTATCAAAAAAAAAATATGAGTGCACCAGATTGAAGTCCTTGATCCAACAAAAAATAAATAAATTTTTTTGACATAGCAAAAGTTACGATTATACGGTCACCGCCTCTCAATTGTAATTCGCTTGACTTTGAAACTTGATTAAGGAAAAAATATTCAATAAAACTATCTAACCAAGTGGAAGCACTAGATATCGAGTTACAAATCTAAATTTGAAAGAATTAGAATTTTATCCTTCATGGAAAAAAGTTATGTGTTATACGGTAAAGGCCACTTTTAAAATGTTGTTTTCAAAAAATCAATTTTCAGGAGATGGAAAAGAGTGAAATTTGATTCCAAAAATTTTGAAAAAATATTTTAGAATCTACAAAAATTTGATGAGACTTAGTTTGCACCATCTTCAAATTCCCCACAATGTAGCCCATAGGTGTGAAGATTTAGTTAAAAATAATAATTTCAATGTCCAATTTGGCCTAAAATTGTCAACCACTATTATGGGATCACCCAAGATATATAACTAATCTTGTTTGTTTGTCTCCTTATTTTTGTGGATGCATGGAAAAAAATTATATTCTTGTCTCCTTACCTTAGCCATATTTGCTTGAATGAAGATGCAATCTTTAAAGAACTTAGATAAAATGTTTTTTGGAAAAGGGTTTAACTCAAAAGGAAGCTTTGGCTATCGAAGTGCCTCTAAGCTTATCTCTCACATCATTGACTTGATTTCTATGAGAAATTTTTTTGTTAGTTGTAATGATAGAATTATTCTTGGATGGGAATGATTTTCCAGATGTAAAGTGAGGGTTTTTTTAGGTTGGGAACCATTTGTTAGATTTCCAACTTTCAAGTTACTTTTTTTCCATTCACCTCAATTAACATGATCTTGGCCTTGATCTTATGCTAAATCTACCCATGATTGCCCCTATAATCTTGGTTTTTCTACTCCAAAATCTTCTTTCCTTGTCTTGTCTCATATTTATATTTCTCAATTGATAGATTCTATAGCATAGTATTGGAATTTCTATTCCAAACCCTAGTATGGTCTTTTAGTGAAAAACTTATAGGTCACTTGAATTGGTCTTGAATGAGCGAAAGTCTCTAGCTAGAGAAAAGTTAATATTGCTTATTATTCTTATAAACTCATATGTCTGCCTATTTTTCCTATCTTGTATTAGATAGAGAAATGGACCAAATTGGCTATGCTAATAATTTATTAATGTATGGACAAGTAAGCCCAATGGATTGAAGAGACTACCTTTGCTAATAAATTTGAATGTCATATATTAGATAAGATAACCTAAACTAGCTATTCTCATTTCTTTAGTATTTAGTGAAATTGAAAAAGATAAAAAATACACATTAAATTTAAATAAGTCCTTTAATGATTAACATTAAAAAAATTCATCCTACTTTGTGACTTAAAATGAAGAAATTTATTATTAAATGAAATGAGCTATTATAATATTTCCCCTTCAATTTATTGTTTTGAATTTGATTTGTGTAGTATTTGAGAGGTCTCAAATAGATTGTATGGATACATATAATAATGAATTTCCTAATCTACGCACTATGAGGGCCATCCCTAGGTAGATGATTTTTTTATCACAGGAAAAAACTTTGCATAAAATTTATTAGTCATGAACGTTGAGAAAATTCATGAAGCAAGCATTTAATTGTAGTGGTCAAGACTTAAAGATTGTGTACACTCTTGCAAATGGGGATGGACTTGGGTAGCTGTAGGGAATTTTTGGGTATGAGAATTGAGTTGAAGGATCATATCAAAACTCAAAAATATTGTAGGAAAGTATCAAACCCTCCAAACCATCAGATGGAATCCATTGTGGTTGATTGGATGACACACACTAAGTCTCATAGCAAGATTTCTCTATTCTTTAAAAAAAAAAAATTGAGCTCATTACATGGCTTTGGTAGATGATTATATTTAAAATAGGATAGCATATGGAACCCACCATATTAAACTCCATTATTTTATCCATGCCAAGGTGCCAACTAATGACCTAGACCAATGGTGAGGTATTAACACACAACTTCTAGTTCCCTTTATTGGAAGAACTATGCATCGTTAGACCATATAACTATGTGATGATTGGATGGTATATGTTCAACCATTCCTTAGTTCTACTTTGAAAACCCTATTTGTATAGCAAAGTTATTGAAACTCCTCAAGAATTTGTAGAAAATTTAGTAGCAATACAAAAGGTAAGTTTCTATAGAATATCATATATGTGTAGTGGAGAACCTACTACATTAATGATACAAACTATATTTTTATTGCAATGATTTAAATTATAATTTGATCTATGCAAATGATTTATTCTCCTCAACAAATATCTTTTTTTCACCAAAGATTATAATTATAATTATATTTGTTACTCTTAAATTCCTTAACATATTAATTTAAAGTATTGTAATTTTTTCAAAATATCAATTTTTTATCCAAAAAAAAAAAACTATTTCATAAAAATCAATTACAATAATAAATTAGAAACAAGTACTAACGACCAAAAAATAAAAAAATTAGAAACAAGTACTAACCATCATTTAATATTTATTAAACATTAAAAATAATAAAAATTCTAAAAAAAGCAAAATAGAAATATAACTTAGAAAATTCAAAAACTTTGTTCTAATTTTTTATTATTAAATTCAATCAAAAATATGTTTTAGACAACATTCTAGAACGTTAAATAAATTTCTATAAAACTAATAAGATTGAATACATATTTTATTAATAAAATATATATTAAAAATAATTAAAATATTCATATATTTATAATTAAAATCTAATATCTTTTTAAGTCGAAAATTTTGTTTAATTTGATTATATAATATAGAACAACTATTTAACTTATACAATAAAATACAATAGAATAACTATTTGATTAACTATTTTTATATACAATACGCAGTTTTCTCCTCCTAACTTTCCTTGGTCAAGTTCGCCCACGGACCAGTCAATTAATAAGACATAGAACGTGAGATGATTATGTGTTGAATTACTAGCACATACTAAGGGGTTGATGGGCTCATATTAATAAATTATCTTCAGAATTATTTTTATATATTAATAAATACAATATGAAATCATTTTAGAACAATCAAATATTTCTTATGGAATAAGTTTCTCAAGTCTCTCAGAGTAGGTGTTGAATATATTGGTTGTGATTGAATTATTAAATTTTTTATTCTAAAAATATTTTGAATTTATTATGGTGATTAGTTTTTGATATTAAGATATATTTTAAATTTTCTTTGTTGAATTTGATATGAAAATATTTAACAAGAAATAATTTCTTTGTTGAATTTGATATGGAAATATTTAATAAGAAATAAATATGTGAGTCTATTGTGGTGATTAGACTTTGATTTCAATAAATATTTCTTATTTTATTCATTGAATTCATTGTAGTGATTAATCTTTGATTTCAAAAAGTATTTTATTATTTTGTCTAAGAAATAAGCAATAAGCATGAGAGTCTTTTATGGTGGCTAGACTTTGACTTCAACAAATATATATTTATTTTATTCATTGAATTCATTGTGGTGATTAATCTTTGATTTCTTAAAGTATTTTATTATTTTGTCTATTAAATTTGACATTAAAATATTTAGTAAGAAATAAACATGTGAGTCTATTATGGTGGCTAGACTTTAACTTCAACAAATATATTTTTATTTTATTCATTGAATTAATTAATGTATATGTTAGCACAAGTCAACTACACATGTTCCAATACAATAAATAGATTAAGAGGTGGCATTCTTGTGAACCACTATTATGAAATATGAATCAATAAGATGGACTTAAAAATTATGGTCACATTATATTAATTTAAATATATAATTCAAAGTTGGATTTTTATGTATTTATTAGTTTCTACGAGGGGTAGATTTTAGCTAGTGATTAAATGTTTTAGCTTTGACCAATCAAATTCTTTATTTTCTTTTCATACAATCTATTTTAATGTTTTAGCTTGTATATGGGCATTTGTAAATAAAAAATTGGTTTTTCAACTATGTTTGTAGTAGTGCAAAATATCCGCGAAGACATTATCATTATTTGGAGGTAGAATAAGGCTATTTCTAATGACATGTAGATTAACTTATTTGCTAGCTTTTGTCTTGTAATAAAATTATTTCCACTTTTTACTTGCGTATTGAGGATACAATTTTTACATGCATATTCACCAAAACAAATATTTACTTATTTTTATATGATATTGTCTTTGAAAGTTTTATATTATTTTATACTGTGTTTTGAATACAATATTTTAATATACAAATTTCACTAATTTACATTTTAAATATTATATAATTTTAGTTAAAACATTGTTAAATTATTTTTATTATATAAAAATCATATAATTATTATTTAAAAATAAATAAATAAATGTTATAAATTTGACTTTAAAATTTGAATTATTTAAAATATAGATTTTATTATAAGTCATAAAAAAATAAAAAAATTATTTTTATAATCTTATAATATAAAAGTTAAAAGTTATATTAAGATTTTAGCTTAATTTAAATTTAAATTATTAATATTTATATATTTTAATTATTATTAATATTTTAATTATTGAATAGTTGAATTTATTATTTATAATGTTTCATAATTTTTAACTTTTAATAAATTATATATGACATTTCATAATTTATAATTAATTATTTTAATTATTAAAATTAGTAACTTAAAATAGTAATTAAATATTAAGTAGGATTATGTTTATTATTATATAATTTTTAATTAAATTATAATCTAGTTATAATCAATTAAAATATATAAAATTAATGAAAGTAAGATTTATTTTTAACTAGAATTAAATTTATATAGATTATTCTATTATATAATTATTTATTTTTAGAGTTAAACCATATATAAAATTTAATTCTAATTTATTAATATTATTTTGAAATTTAAAATAATTATAATAAATGTTTGAATCAATTATATTATAATCTTAATCTTAATTAATAATTACTTTAATCTTTTAATTAAATAATTATTAAAGTTATTATAATTTAAATAATTAATTATGACCTTAATTTTATAATTCATAGTGAATAGTAATTATAAATCCTAAATATTTTCATTTAAAAGAAATTATAATTATGCTTAGATTTACAATTAAGATTAAGGTAAAATTAAGTTGAACTAGCATTATCATTTGGGATCTAAGAATAAAATTTTAAAGATGATATTTTATCATTATC
>VDFB02274163.1:0-70535 GCA_007258455.2 Sequoia sempervirens | reverse complement strand
GATAGATAAGTTATTTTAGACCATGGTTTCTCGATGTGGGGCTCTCATCCCCTATCTTTGAGGCCTTGGGTTCATTCATTCAACCCATTGAAGGAACCGATTGATGTTATGGGCCTATTTTGGGAGAGAATGCCTTATCTCCGCTTATGATTCTAATGCTCTACTTTTGAAGGAATTGGTAACACTCTGGGTAGGTTCTTGAAACTGGATCCTACTTCCAAGAACTCTTTTCAAACCTCCTTTGCTCATATTTTTGTGGAGATTGATTTGAATTAGGCACTACCTGGTGAAGTTTGTAGTACCCCTCTGATTTGCTTATATTTTTAGACAATGCTTTTAATTTGATAGACCATGATACTATGTTGTTGTTATTTGATCATTGACATTGGAGCAATGATGGTTTTTATATTTAGATGTGATGGTACACTTTATGGATGATTATTGATTATGACATTCTTTTTAGTTGGCATAGTTAATTATTTGAGTTGATATTGATATATGCTCATCTATAGTTAATTGATGTTTTAGTTTCACCAGTTTTGATGTGACAATGTATTGGTGAAGGGAACGAGATTGCATCACTCGCTTGTGAGTGGCCTATGATTCCACGATTTTCTCTTCACGGTGTGTTGGATTCATGATATATATGTATGTACGACATATGTTTTGATTGTAGGATTACAGGTACAATACATCGGATCCATCTAGATTGAAAGGTTTGAGTGTGTCCATTTCCCAACAGTATAGTTGATTGGGAGATAATAACAAGGTTTCCTCGTCAAGCCACAACCCTAGTCATAGTGTTTCGCCAGTCTTTATTTCAATATGCTTTGTTGTTATATTGTCCATGTTTTCCTTGTCATTTATTTATTTTTCAAAGTATGTTGTATGGGAAATTAATGATTAAAATCTTTTTAAGTGATTATTTAATGTTATTATTCAAGGGGTAAACATTTTTGACCGGAGCTATGAACCAGATACAACCATTCAGCAATACCAGCCCAATGGGGTTTGAACCTTGGTGGCAAGAACAACAATGCCACCTATAAACCATCACACCATGCCAATACTAGCAAGTGATTATTTAATGTTGTTAGAAGCTTTATATTTGATTTAATTAATTAAATTTAATTTAATTTGTAGAGTGATTTAATCTTTGTGATTAAATTTATTTTATAAAGTGATTAAATTAATTAGATTAAATTCAATTAGAAATTAATATGTGAATTTTGAATTATTAAATGCATAAATATCTTGTAATTATCTTAGAGGAAATATCTATGATTTGGTTAAAAAAATATTTTAATTGTGACATGTGTTAGAAAAATTAAACATTGTTGTTGGGAATTAATTCTCATAGAGAATATTTGCATAAATTGGAAGAGGAAAGAGGCTATTTCATGGCAATGAGAAAAGATATTTTTTTAGAAATAGGTTGTTAAAAATTGGAAGAGGTTGTTAATATTGATTATTGAAAATTGGGTAAGAAGCTCTTGGAAAATTTATGGATCTGGTTTTATTTTCATCATTCTGGAATAGTGGATAATTTGGGAGAAGCTTTGGTAAACTTAAATCTAAAGATGAAGGTCTACTTCAAACATCATTTCCCCAAGCATATAGAAACAGGGCCTTTAAATTGTTTTTATTGTTATGCAAATTGGAAAGATTTCCTGTACAAGAAAAATTGGAATGTATATATTGTAAATTTGAAAGATTTTCACGTTTGGAAAATTTCCATGAAAATTTTAGAGCTTCTCTAGAAATTGATTTTTTTAAATAGAATACCTAGAAATTTTTTATAATGAAATATAAGAGCCTCTGTAGGAAATTGTTTTTAAACAATAGAAATCCGAGAGGGAAAATAATAGAAGATTTGAAAATCCTCTATAGGAATTGATTTCAATCTTCCTCTTAAAATGTGTAGAGAACCTCTAATTGTACTGGGAGAGATCTTCTTGTAGAAGATTATTGTTTTCTTTTGTTTAGCCAATTATTTTTTATTTGGCTAGGAAACTGAAAACTTCTAGAACATTTTGTAAATACTTCCTATAAAAAAATTGGTAAAAATTTCCCATCTGGAGCAATTGTTTTAATAAATTTATATATAGGTGAGGTCACAGTAGAGGTCATGGTCATGGTTGAGGAGGTGGTTACAAAGGTAGTTAGCAGGATTCACCTCCCCATGTTTCTCATGACTCGGATCATGAGGAACATTAGGCTTTCCATAATTCTCTAGGAGGTAGTGATCAGAATTAGGATCCATTAGGGATCAAGGGTGCTCAATTGCATCATTTGTTTGAGGAGACGCTTGCCTTGGGCTAAGGTAGGACATAGATCAAATTAATATTGGTGAGAGAGAGGTACCAGCACAGCTAGAGGCAGACATAGCCACTCGCATGAGAGACCTACTTAAAGCTCTTCCACCCACTTTTGACGGTCTTGGTAGCAAATTAGAGGTCGATACATGGTTGATAGACTTGAACTAGTGTTTTTCTATGCACCTTTATGGTAGAAACACCAAGGCCAGATGTGTAATCATGCACTTGAAAGACTTTACATCTACCTAGTGGAGATTGGAGGAGCAGAAGCTCTGTATTGAGATTAATTTTGTGTCTTGGTATTTTTTCATCAGAAGGTTTAGAGCTAGATTCCTTTCTGACCATTGGTGACAACATTGTGGAGACAAATTTCATGCTCTATGACAGTTGGCCATGTCGGTGGAATAGTATGAGTGTCCATTTTATGAGCTCAAGAAGTTTGTTGGCATTGGTGATGATGAGGGCATGCTTTTTCAACACTTCATTAGGGGTTTAAATGCTTAGATTAGTGGTGGTGTTTGGGTTTTCAAACTTAAGACTATGGAGACAATAGTAGAGAAGGCCAAATTATTGGAGAACTTGGCGATGGCATTGGGTGGCCATACTAAAGCGTAGATAGGTAGTGCTTTAGCTACATGACCTAGTTCACGTAGTGGCCAGGCTCAGGGAGCTGGACCACCTATGACACAATAGGTACCTTCACAGAGTGGTCAACAACAAAATTCATAGGGAAAATAGAAGAATTTCTAGTCGAGATAGGGAGATAGGTATCGATTAGGGGGTGACAAGAACTAGAGTTGTTTCAAACACTTCAATTATGAGCAGGGTAAACCCACAATGGTGGGTTACAATTTTTTGAACGAAGAATAATTAGAAATGCTCATCAAAAAAATTGAAATGGTTTACCCCTTCTAATGAAGGGGGTTCGAATGAACCACCCCCCTTCTAATGAACCCTCCCCCCTTCTAATGAACCCCCCTCCCTTCTAATGAATTCCCTTTTGCACCATATAAGGGGGTTTCGAATGAACCCTCCTTCTAATGAACCCCCTTTTTTTTACCTTCCCCTCCACCATTTCAAAATTTATGCATTTTTTTGACTATCGAAGCTTGGGAAGGAGGTGCAAATGGAGACAACTTGATAAACTAAATTGGATGATTTTAGTGATTGAAATGTGCTTTCCAGCAACTATAAATTTAATATATTTTGTTTTTATTTTATATTTTATTTTTTAGTTTTACTATACATGGGTTTTTCACCGAATGTCAAGTTCGATGAAAAATCATTGTGGAAAAATAGTAAATTTGGGGAATTTTTTTTTGAAAAATATATATCCACTAGGTATTGATGTCCTCGTTCTAACAAAAAAAGAAAAATTGAATTTCAATACATACCAAAAAAGTTATGCATGCCGAAGTGCACCTATGTTTAAATTATAAATGTTTTGACTTCAAAACTTAATTAAAAGAAAATTATTGAACAAAATGCTATGAAACAAAATGAAAGCCCTAAATACTTGTGTTACCAACCTAAATTCAAAAGAGTTATAGTTTTATCCTTTGTAGAAAAAAGTTATGCTTGCCAAAGTACACACCACTTTTTAAAAATGTTGTTTACTATTAAAAACTAGTTATCAAGGGAGACACAAAAAAATTACAATTTAATTTCATTTTTTTTCAAAAAAAATACATTTAAAATCTATAGAAAAAATCTCACAAATCACTAGTTTACATCATTTTCAAATTCCTAATAGTTTACCTACTATAAGTGTCAGAAAGTGAAGTTTTCTCTAAAAATGTTGATTTCAATGTCAAGTTTGGCCAAAAAGTGTAACCCATTATTGTGGGATGACCCAGTAGTCAGCACATAGTACACAATCTACCTATAATAGGGGTAGTGTTTAGTACTCGAGTGCACCTCCTAGAGGTAGAGGATTTGGCAAGGGTATAAAATGTTTTCCTTGTCGTCAACAGGGTCACATAGCGCAATAGTGTCCCAATAAGGGCACATCAAGTTATACTTAGAGGCCAACGGTGTTAGAGATGATTGTTAGAGATGTGGGTAGAGGTCATCAAGTATCTGTTATAGTTGACAACCACTACGCCGATCATTAGGGAATAGTGGTAGAGACTTCTGGTAGAGGATAGATAGTTAGCTTTAGAGTTTGTGGCCATCATGCAACATAGGAGACTCACCCTTAGGGGTTGAGATATTAAGTAGGTTAGGGTCCAGTTGGATCCTATAGATGATACTTCAACTACTTGGGAGGATGCGACTAGGATGAGGGAGCTCTATCCCTATTTATTTGTAGGCTTCCAGGAGTAAGCCTGATCCTAGGGGAGGAAGGATGTAGTACCCCTCTAGTCTTCTTATATTTTTAGAAAGTGCTTTTACTTTGATAGACCATGATACTATGTTGTTATTTGATCCCTGACATTGGATTGATGATGGTTTTTATATTTAGATGTGATTGTACACTTTATGGATGATTATTGATTACGACATGCTTTCTAGTTAGCATAGTTGATTATTTGAGTTGATATTGCTATATGCTCATCTGTAGTTAATTGAAGTTTTAGTTTGTCAGCTTTGATGTGAAATTGTATTAGTGAAGAGAATGGGATTGCATCACTCGCTTGTGATCACCCTACGATTCCATGATTTTCTCTTCACAGTGTGTTTGATTATATATGGCATATGTTCTGATTGCAGGATTGCAAGTATTGTTTGACATCGTCTTCGCCTTGATTCACAAGTTTGTGCATGTCCATTGCCCAACAGTATAGTTGATTGAGAGATAGTAATAGGGCTTCATTGTCAAACCACAACCCTAATCACAGTGTGTCATTAGTCTTTGTTTTGGTATGCTTTGGTGTTATATTGTCCACATTTTCCTTGTCATTTATTTATTTTGCAAGGTATGTTCTATGGGAAATTAATGATTAAAATGTTTTTAAGTGATTATTTAATTAATTTTGATTAATGTTGTTAGAAGCTTTATATTTCATTTAATTAATTAAATTTAATTTATTTTGTAAAGTGATTAAATTAATTAGATTAAATTCAATTATAAATTAATATGTAAATTTTGAATTATTAAATGCATAAATATCTTGTAATTATCTTAGAGAAAATATCTGTGATTTGGTTGAAAACATATTTTAATTGTGACATGTGTTAGAAAAATTAAACACTATTGTTGGGAATTAATTCTCGGGGAGAATATTTGCATAAACTGAAAGAGGAAAGAGGCTATTTCATGGCAATGAGAAAATATTTTTTTTTGGAAAGAGGTTGTTAATATTGATTATTGAAAATTGGGGAAGAAGCTCTTGGGAAAATTTTGGCTATTGTTTTATTTTCATCTTTCTAGAAAAGTGGATAATTTTGGAGAAACTTTGGTAAATTGGAATCTAAAGGTGAAGCTCTACTTCAAACATCATTTCCCCAAGCATCTGGAAATAGTTTTTTTTAATTATTTTTATTTTTATGCAAATTGGAAAGATTGCCTGTACAAGAAGAATATGTTATTTGTGTAGAAACTTTAGTATATTTTGTAGATTTGAAAGATTGTCGTGTTTGGAAAATTGTTGTGAAAATTTTAGAGCTTCTGTAGAATTTGATTTTTAAAAATAGAATGCCTAGAAAAGTTTTATAGAAAAATCTAAGAGCCTCTGTAGGAAATTGTTTTTAAACAATAGAAATCCCAAAGGGAAAATAATAGGAGATTTTGAAATCCTCTATAGGAATTGATTTCAATCTTCCTATTAAAATTTGTAGAGAACCTCTGATTGTACTGGAAAAGATCTTCCTATAGAAGATTATTGTTTTCTTCTTTTTACCCAATTAGTTTTTATTTCGCTGGGAAACTAAGAACCTATGGAAGATTTTGCAAATATTTCCTATAGAAAATTGGTAAAAATTTCCCATTTGGAGCAATCATTTTATTAAATTTATATATATATTGAAATATATATATACATACACACACACAGATATATATATATATATATATATATACATATTTTACTTGGGAAGTTCCTGGTAATTTTTTCATTTTGAAAACCCTATGAAAAAATCCATATGATGATTTTATTTTAATAAATTGCAAGAAAATTAAAAAAAGTAAAATTATAAGTTTTTTGGGGGAGGCTAGAGCTGTCCCCACAACAGTCGCCCATAGGGAGGTAGACTATGGAAGCAGTGCCAATGCTTCCTCCCATAGTCGTCACCCCCTAGGGGAGGCAGGTGTGGAGGTAGCTAGTGTTGCCCCACAGTGGTCGTGCCCATAGGTGGTTTCCCTACACACAACCGACGACAATGAAGTTTCATTTACCCCTTTTATATTTGGTTTTTAATTTATAAATATATGCGTGTGTGTGTGTGTTTGTGTGTATTTAAATATATATAATTGTATATATATAATGTATTTCTTAAATAGGTGCATGCAAAAGCACAAGTTAGATATTTTTAAATGAAATGATTTAAAAGAGAAATTGATCTTTATTTATATGCAATTGGGAAATTAAAATAAACAAATGGGTTTAATTTATTTTTTTATTGTAATTGAAATTGTAATAAGTTAGTTTATTTTGGGCAATGTATTATTGTATTTTATTGAAAAGGAAATTGGATTTAGGAGATCCTAATGGTAGATTTATTTCCTACTTGAATTGCCTATTTTATTATGTTTTCTTATGTTCTCGTAAGTTGGAGAAATTGGTTAGAACGTGTATACATAAGTCTTCCAGATAATGTTATTTTATGAGGGGGTTGTTATGTTTTATGTTTTATCCCTTTGTTTCCCTTGGGTAGGGCACTTGGTTGTTATTCTATTTAAACACTCAATTACTTTGAACGGGATGTGTTGCATCTTATATTTTGGATTGGGATTTAATATCCATTTTGTGCACTATGTTTACCCTTGGTTGTGGATTAGATCCTTGTGTTGTTAGTAGTGGAGTGGCTCTCAATGGGGGCCAACACACAAAGTGGTGCCAGGATAACTCATGTGAGAGTTAGTTAATTTAGTGGAAACTAAATGAATGTATTGGGGAAAAAGGGTGACTTAAAACACTTAACTAGATAATTGTGTCTCGCTCATTTGCTCAAGGGATTGTTTAGACTTAAGATGAGACAGGAAGGCCTAGAATGGAAAGATCATTATCTTGTCCCTTAGAAAGATATTTGATTTTGGATTGGTTTGTATGTGGGGCCAGGTGTCGTGAGAGGCTACCAGGATAACCCAAGATGGGGGTCAGGGCCTAGGAAGATCTACCAGGATAACCCACGCAACTTTGTGATGACACTCCTATAACAACAATATGTATTGTATAGTTGATATACTTGATTAATTTACTCTAGAAGCAATGTAACCTTTATAAATGTATTATTCTTGTATGGTATAGTATTGTATTGCCTATGTCTAGAGGTTGTTGGCTTTTCCTAAGAAGCCATTTTACTATCTCCTAGCACATGGGGTGGGCCTTCGGGTACCACTTGGTTGGGTGGAATATGCACCTTCCACCAATGGGTTCCCATTTCATGTTTGTGATGGCGAGATCTTCCAGATTGGAGAGCTCGCGTGCACCAATTACTTTGCACTATTTCTTATGTTCATTTGTATTAGATGTATACTTTGTATATGTACTAATCCTCATTTGTATTTGAGGAGGATTCTTGTATCATTGTATTTGTAACATTATTTGTATGATCTTCCTCATTTTGGAAATGAGTCTTCTAACTGCTTTATGCAATGAATGCAATCTATGGATGATTCTTTAATGAACTTTGTATCTATTGAAATGAGTTTAATTCTTTGGATGTATGTTATTTATTTCATGAGTATTATTTATATGTTATGGATTAGTTTACTTGTTTATATTATGGGATTCAAAAGTAAGTGTTTTCACATACCTTAGAAGATGTATGAATTAAATGTAGTTCAATTTACTTGATATTAATTACATTTAAAAAAAAATGTTACGCTTTCATTGCATTTGCGTCATCCTCTAGGGTTACATGGTGGGGTGTTACAAGGTTGTGCTCCAAGTTAATTGTTGGTCTTAGATTCAACTTGTAAATTATGAAGGAATCTTGTTTCACTGTAGATGTTTTTTTCTACTAGACACTTGGCTCATGACTATCCTAGTGGCTCTCGGCCTACTTTTTATTCCACTTGGTGGAAGAATGGTCTTAGGGACCATCTAATTGTATTCCATGATGATGAATTTCTTCTACTAACAATGAAGATTATGGGCCTCCTCCTTTTTACTAGATAAATACTCATGTTGTTGATAGTGCTACCCCTCCAATGGATTATGTTGCTCAGATTTAGAATAAATTTGTTTCTACTGTGACTCCAACTAGTGAAAGTGTTGTCTCCTTTGTTGCTCCAGCTACTCTAAGTTTAGACAAGGCTATCTTTTCTATGATTCATGTTGCTTCGGTTTTGGATATGGTTGTTTCACTTGAGGTTCATGTTGAACCTATGGTTAGTCTCTCTAAAGGGGATTATCCCCCTTCATGTCTTTAGGAATTAAATTGGACATTGTTCCTCATGGACAGTTATGCAACATAGAAAAAATTGTATTCCTAAGGACTCTATTTTTCTTGACAAGCCCTTAAGGGAAAAAATGCAAGGTTCAAGCTTTGGTGCTTGAGCTATTTCTCTATAGTTATCTATTTTTATACTATTCTTTTTGTGATGGGATCAAAGCCCTTCCTCACTTTTTTAATAAAAAAAATATCTTGATCTAATCATATGCATCTTCACAGCCATAGGGTTGGAGTGCAAATGAGAGACCAACTTAGGAAGACAATTCTTCCTCATTTGTACAACTATCTAAGAATAACTAACATCCAAATATTTAGACCTAAGATATGAGTGACATGATAATCCCCCTTTGAAGGCACATCTAAGAGAAATAGACAATTTGAGGAACAATGTGGATTTTTTGATTATTAATATACAATCGTGGGTATAATCAAATGATCTTTAGAAATTGAAGGAATAATTGGAACAATAGAAATAGGTTTTTGAGCTTCAAAATTATCATCCAACTTATCAAAAGTGCCTCACAAAGCCCAAAGGGATGAATTTTTGGAATGCATGAGAGTGATTTTAATTGATTATATGTTATGATATTTGGGTATATGAGTTCTAGTTCTAGTTAATAAGGTGGTGGGGTTATATTTATCAAAATTTCTTTTTTGTTTTTGTTCTAGTTTTGAAGAACTTTTGTTAATATTTACATTGAATTGCTTAAAGGGGCCATCTTTGTAAACCATTTCTCACATACAAAAAGAAAAATATTCAACAAAATATATTTTATTTATCTTACTTTATATATTATTTAACTGAAGAATATTTACAAATTACTCATATTTATAGTGACTATATAATTTATACTTTAGAATGTTAAAACCTATTAAGCCAATTAAAACTATACACAACAAATTCTTATATAATAGAAAATTTGCACCCCATATGAAAATCCATTTTTTTTCCCTTATCCACTTTAGAAAACCAAGTTCAGAGGCTTAATTCCACCTAAGACCACTACTTGCATCACACTTGGCACCTATTTTGAGTGTCGGTGGAGGTGTTTCTTTCAGGGATGCCCATGTGGTGCGTAGACATCTGCACAACACTCTTACGTCCCTAAAAAATTCTCATGTTTGGAGCCTACAAAGGCATTACGCTTCCCATTGGGGGTCAATTTTTAATGCCCTCCTCGGCCAACTAACCTGAATATGGTATTTTTCCTTCTCATTCCTTCATATTCAGTCCTTGAACTTGCATTTGGAGGTTGGAAGAACTCTTCACCACTTCTAGGCTTCATCTGCAAGCTTCTTCTTCCAAGCATTGAGCTCATAGTTTACACTTCATAGTAGAAACATCAACACTCCACTACGTCAGTAGAGAAAGTGTGGAACAAAACACCATTGTAGCAGAGGCTTGAGTTCTCATTTTCTCCCCCAATAACCTTGAGCGCTCTTGCTGGAGGTGGTAAGCTTTCACTCCTCTCCTCTATTACTTGGTTGAGTAGCATAACATTTCTTTGTAGTGCTTTAGTGCTCTTTACTTCATTTCTACTTTTCTCTATCTATCTGGCTATCCATGGAGATGGGAACACCAAAATGGGGTTTGACTGAGGTGAGCCCCTATATAGCCCCAACATTCTCTCCCCCTTGTGTGCAGGTATTGAAAACATTCACAAGCTGGAAGCTTCATCACTCACACGGTTGTAAGTATTTCTTTCCTTTCTTCTTCTTAACCTTTATTAGTTTTACTCCACTTTATCTTGGTTCTATCAATTTCTGCTATTTTATTGTATTATGTAGTTTTTGCATTCGGAGTACAAGTAGTCATGTTAGCTATTTTCTATGATAAACTCACTCCCTAGTCTATATGAGACATTAGCATGCCCCTGAAATGCCAACACGTTGCATTGTTGTCTGTGTTCTATGCTAACATCCTCTAGTTGAGAGCTTGTCAGTCTATCTAGAGAACCTTTGTGACATGCTCTTTTAGAATCTAAAAATTTTGTGCTACTCCATTGAGGTAATATAGGGTAGTTCGCCCTATGAGGATCTCTAAATGAAGAGAACTTGTGTAGTGAATCAGGACGTATATCACATTTTGGTGAACCTGACATGAAGAACATTATTCTTTAAAAAAATTGTAAATGCATTTAATAGCTTCTTTTGTTAGCTCCATATCTAATGTTATCCAAAATATTAATGATTTTCATTCAATGCATGTGATGGTGACTTGGAACTACCCATATCACTTGGTATCTTTGATCCTTCTCATGAGATTCCTCTTGTTTAAGAGGATGTCTTGTTGCAAGAAGATGAAACCATTCATACCTTTCCTAATTTTACTCTACCTTCTATTCATTCCAATGCACTCTCCCCTAAGAGATGGTGCACTTGTGAATGACGAATCTCCCTCTCCTTCCAATGCACTCTCTTCTAGAGATGATGCATTTGCAAATGATGAATCTCATCTTTATTATAATGCACCCTCTTTTAGAGATGATGCAATAGCGAATAATGAACCCCCTTCCACATTTGATTCTCCTTGGATCAATGTTGAGAATGTCTCTTTTAGTAACTATTCCACATTTTATCTTGTGTATTGATGTTGAGAATAAGTATTCAAGTAATTATTCTACTCGTTTTAATGAGTCTATAAATGTCACGGATGTTTCCGCTGCCCCTCAAGGGACTAAGAGACTGATCATCCATGTGACTTTGGCTAGTCCTGCTCCTAAAAGGGTTTGTGCTATCAATGGTGTTTCATTAAATAGTGGATCTCTTGATCTTCCTAAGGCTCCCTCTTATAGAGTAGTAGCATATACTTATGAGAACAATATGAATAAACAACCAAGACTTCCTCAAGCTCCTAAACCTACAAATAAAGCACCTAGTGATTATAATCTTGTCGAGCAGCCTCAGGTTACTTTAGATAAGACCTCACTGTGGGACTTGCTTCAATTTGCTTTGGTTTATCAAGGTATGTTTTAGGAAGCCTTGCAAAAAATCCTCTTGCCTTCTTCCACTAGGTTGGTAGATGTTGATGCGTTGATGGCATATATTTGCGCAGGTTCACTGAATATTATGTTATGTCCACAAGAGCTCTCACCTCTGGAAGTACAAAAGCAAGCTGATCCTCTAATGATTATAGTCAATATTAATAAGATAGGAATTAGACACACTCTCATTGATGTTGGTTCAACATTCAATGTATGTAGTATTAACCTTCTACCTAAGATTAATTTTGACCCATCCTCTCTTAATACTTCTTCTCTTGTCCTCCATGGGTTTGATAATGTTGGTCGACAATCCCTAGGCACGGTAGTCTTGCCTTTGAGGTTGGGACCTGTTACTATTCCTACCCTTGTATATGTCACCGGAGTCAGGAAGCATTGACATGTCTACCCACAGATAGAACATTTCTAATGTGTCGACACATCTATCCATAGATAGGTGCATCTAAAATGGTGACATGCATCTACCCATAGATAGAACACATCTAAAGTGGCAACAAGTCTACCCGTAGATAGAACATGTCTAAAGCATCGATATGTCTACCCGTAGATAGGACACATCTAAAAGCGGTGACACATCTATCCATAGATAGAACATGTCTAAAGCATCGATACATCTACCCACAGATAAAACACATCTAAAAGTGGTGACACATCTATCTGTAGATAAAACATGTCTAAAGTGGCCAGTTACGCAAACCGTAAGACTTTCAAAGGGGTCCCTTGGGAACCCAACATGAAAATAAAAAATAGCGGTCCAATCAAGGGGCGCGTTGTTTGAAAGGCAAGGTCTAGGCAGGCTGCCCCCAAGCTAGACACAAAAGTGTTCATTTGAAAGAGAGGCTTTCAAAGAGGTCTCTCGAGAACTCTTCAAAAGATAAAAGGGGGTCCACTAAAGGGATGCTTCATTTGAAAGAGAGAGCAAAGAGATGGGACCTTAAGAAGGACTCACATCTTTGAAATGAGTTATCACTACCCCTAATGTATAGGGGAGGAGAACCATGCAAGATACTTTGAACATGATAGAGGTAAACCTCAATATCACTTGTCATGAAAATTAAGGGTGGGTGCATCAATCAAATGGGATTTTGATGGCACTTGAATCAAGAAGTTGTTTAATTTTGCTCTTCAAGGCTTTACATTTGCTAGTGGAATGGCCAAGCACTTGATGGTATGCACAAAAAGAATGTTTTTGTTTATGAGACTTCTTGTGTGTAGGAGAAGGAAGAGTAATTAGGTGGGATTTTAGAAGTTGTAACAAGATATCCTCTTGCTTAGACAAAGAATGAGGAGAGGGAAGCAACCCTTTCTCTTGTGGAGAAAATTTTGACTTCTCACAGGAAGAAGAAGAAGATATGAAGGTAGAAGAAAAAGGAGGATCTTCGTAGAGAGCATTATCTCAACAACGAGGATTATGCTTCTTTATGGGATCACTATCAACCTTCTTGATATGACTAACAACACTAACCTCTTTAACATAAGTGTGATAATCTCCCTTAGAAGGAGGATCAACACCAAGAACATTACAATTTGCATCCACATTGCCCTCTGATACAGAAGAATGAACATCTTTGATAGCGAGTGTGGATTATGTTATCAGAAGGTCTAAGTGGATTGGGTTGACTTTATATTCTCCAAAAAAGGATTCTATAAAGTCTAAAGAGCCCTAATTTTCACCAAGACATGCATTCTTTTGAGAAGAGGTAGGAGCACACTTAGGGCTCCTTGATTCAAAATGATCTTCAGGGATATTTATCTCAAGAGTACCTTTTGTAGTAGTAACTACTAGAGTAAACATTGACACATTGGAAGACACCAAAGGGATAAGAGTAGGCACAACCAAAGCTTGACCATTAGCTTCCATCTCACATAGGTTCATAGCCTCAGGGTTAGCGTTGATCATGACAACTCGATTGTTATAAATAAATTTAATAGATTTCTGCAAGGTAGATGGAACTACACCCATAGCATGAATCCATGGTCTACCAAGAAGAAGCTTACACAACAACTTTTCTACTGTCACAGAGTCCACTTCCTTTTGGGTTCCTTCATGTGAGATTTCTTTGAGGATACCTTCCTTGCAAGTTTGCAGGTCTATAAGGTGCTTTCTTGGCTTCTTCCATGAGGGAGATCTTGGGGAATGCCTCCTTGTAGGTCTACAGGTCTATGGGGCACTTACACTTTTTACTTGGTGATACGGGTTCTCCTCCTTGAGCAGGGTTTTCTTTTATCACCTATTTTGTGGTGCGGGTTCTACTCCTAATCTGGTTTTGCTTTCACCACATGCTTTTCAGTGATACAGGTTTCCTCCTTAAGGGGGGTTTTCTTTTATCAGCTCTCTTGTGGCATGGGTTCTACTCCTGAGTGGGTTTTTCTTTCATCCAGTTCCTTGTTCATCTCTCTCTTCTCTTTTCTACATCAAGGTCTCTTTACTTTGCTAACTCGAATCGTTTAGCTTTTTACAGTCTAATGTTGGTTGGTGTAGGATAGTTATCTACTTCCTCAACGGTTCAGGTATACTTTTCCAACCTTAATCTTTCTTGATCTACTTTACCCATCACTCATTAGTGTTAATGCTCGCTAAAGTGGGGGAAAAATGTATAAGAACGAATTTTCACCCCGTATGCAAATCCCTTTTTTTTCCCTTATCCACTTTAGAAAACCAAGTTCGGAGGCTTAATTCCACCTAATCCCATTGCTTGCATCACACTTGGTGCCTATTTTGAGCATCAGTTTATTATGAATGGTGTTTATTGCGGGTGCAAGCGAGATGAGGCGGATGGATTTTTTCAAATATTTGGATGTTTTTGAAGTTTTGCAATGTTTGGGGTTGTTTTTGGTATTTTTTCGAGTTTTTCAAATGTTTTATTTTTGATTTTCCAAAGTTTTTGGGATTTTCTAAGATTTTGATCGAGAGACTAACCTAAAGACCTATCCTAGGGGTCTTGGGGGCTGATCAACATATTAGCCTTGCCTACGTTATAAACGCAGAGACCACGTAGTTCGAATGACGATTTGACCGATTTACAAATGAAGATATACATGATGAGATGTCAGTTTATTATGATGAACTCCTATAGGACTGACCTAAGTGTTTTGGGGGATGATCAAAGATCAACCTTGCCTACGTTTAAGCTCAGAGACGATGTAGTTTGACAAGATGACCTTGTTTTTGGTTTTTTTGAATGACTTTTTGACCTGTTTTTGGATTTTGATATGTTTTGATGTTTTTCAATTTTCTGATTTTCTAATGTTTTGGATTTTCTAATGTTTTGATGTTTTTGGATTTTCTGATTTTCTAATGTTTTGGATTTTCGATGTTTTGATGTTTTTGGATTTTCTGATTTTCTCGAGGACTTTAAGACCATACACAATCCGATCCGATGAGAATGTGCCTCATAAGGATGTAATAGATCATTCGAGAAGGTGATACCGACCTTGAGGATGGGCTGAGTAGTACTAGGAGGGATCATGATACAAAACAAGGACCAAGCTATGGTGAAGATGTGAGTGGATGTGTGATGGATGGAGACCAAATGCGATGGATGATGGAAGTGAAATGGATGGATGATGATGTAGATCAAGCCATAAAGATCCTGGTGGATGGAAAGTGCTTATTTACACAAGGCGTTGCCGGTTTTCACCAAGGTACTTTCCCAAAGTGCCACCAAAGTGGTTTTCACTAGAGGAAGATTTTTCTCTTTACTACTTTTTGATTTATTTTTTTTTGATTTTTTTCTTTTTTCGATTTTTTTGTTGTTACCAAGATGCCTGTTTGCTAGGTTTTCGCCAAAGTAACCATTTTTTAAAGACGTTTTCTGATTTTTTTGGATTTTTTGGTTTTATGACTTGAAAGAATTAGGCATAAAACTTTTTTAGATGAGACCTATTTATTGGCTCCTGTAGAGGTTCCCCTTCAGGTGCTGATAGCTGATATGCCCCTGATTTATAGCTTGTTATGATGATGAAAGGCCCTAACTAATTGGGTTTGAACTTGCCTTTGCTGCTAGGATTCGGGACATTCTTCTGATTTTCTTTTAAAACCAATTCTCTGACTTGGAAAGTCATGCTTTTGATCTTCTTGTTGTAGCTTCGTTTGAGTCTATTTTGATAGACTTGTAGATGATTCAAATCATCTATGCATCTCTCATTTAGTAACTCTAGCTTATTTAATCTTGACACCCGATAGTCCTCATCAGTGATGAGATTTTTCAATGATATTCTAAGGGATGGGAGCTTGACTCAATCGGGAGTATAGCTTATGATCCATAGACCAAGGAGAAGGGGGTGGGGCCAGTGGGTGTGCAGATGCTAGTTCGATAAGCCCAGAGGGCGGGATTAAGCTGCAAGTGCAAGTCATGACCTACATCATTGACTATTTTTTTGATGATTTTGAGGATGGTTTTGTTCGTGGCTTTTTCTTGGCCATTGCCTTGGGGATAATACGGGGTGGAGAAGCAATGCTGGATTTTGAATTTCTCGCACAAGTCTCAAACCTCCTAGTTCTTGAATGGTGTCCCATTATCTGAGATAATGGCTTGTGGAACATCGTAACGACAGATGAGATAGTTCAGGATGAATTTTGAGATTTGCTTCCCAGTGTTATATGCCATGGGTATGGCTTCCACCCACTTTGTGAAGTACTTAGTTGCAGTTACAATGAATTTGTAGCCATTGGATGACGTGGGTGAGATTTTCCCAATGAGGTCGAGTCCCCACTGTGAAAAGGGCCATGGTGTGACGATCGAGTGAAGCTCTTGAGCTGGAGCGTGGATGAGGTCCCCATGCTGCTGACATTGTAAACACCTTTTAGCATGATCATGTGCTTCTCACTCCATTGTGGGCCAATAATACCCTAGCCTCAACAGTTTCTTGGCTATGGTCATTCCACTCGAGTGTGAGCCACAGATACCATTATGAACCTCGGTTAGAGCAGTTAATGCCTCCTCAGCATTTAAACAGTGTAGCAGGGTACCTTCTATGCTTCTATGATATAAGGTATCACCTAGGATGAAAAATCTGAATACCTTTTTGATAAAGGTTCATTTTAGGCTCGATGGTAGGTCAACGGGTATGACTCCTATGCGAAGATATGTGTAGATGTTGTGATACCAAGGATCACCAGGACCAACGATTTGGGACACATATTCTGATTCTAGTACCTCGAATGTGGGAACAAGAAGCTGATCAATCAGAAATTCATATTTCGGCATGTTATGAGGGATGTCTACTAGAGACCCAATTGTAGCCATGGCGTCAACAACTCTGTTGTTGGTTCTTGGAATCTGCTCAAATGTTATGTTGATGAAGGATTCCTTTAGAGTCTCCACCAATTTTTTGTATGGGGTTAGCTTGTCATCCTTTGTCTGATATTCATTATTGACCTGATTTATGATCAACTGAGAGTCTCCATATACCTTGAGAGCTATGATATTCCATTGCACTGTTATCCTGAGGCCTATAGTCAAAGCCTCGTATTCCATGATGTTGTTAGTGCAAGGAAATTCCAATTTGTATGACTTTGGTATGTAGTACCCTTGTGGAGTGATGAAGAAGACACCAGCTCCTGATCCGTGTTGTGTATATGAACCATCGAAGTATAGTTTCCAGTGGGCTACTACGTTAAAGTTAAAGATGGATTCATTTGGAAACTTTGAGACAAGAGGGTTCTCAGCATAAATGGGTGCTTTTGCTAGTTGATCTGCAATAACTTGACCTTTAATGGCTTTTTGCTCTACATACTCGATGGCATACTCTGACAATATCATTACCCATTTTGCCACTCTGCCTATGAGCATTGCCTTTGATAGGAGATACTTGAAGGGATCAATTTTTGCAATGAGCTTTATCTTGTGTGCCAACATGTAATGGGATAATCCCACAATAGTGGTTTACAATTTTTGGCCAAACTGGACACTGAAATAGTTTTTTGTAACTAAATATTCACTTTTGGACACCTATAGCCACTAAACCATGAGGAATTTGAAGATAAAACTAGAGTTTTATGAAATTTTGTCTATAGATTCTAAATATATTTTTTTCAAAATTGTTGGAATCAGATTGAACTTCTTTTTCTATCTCCCTTGAAAACTATTTTTTTTCAAAAAACAACATTTTTAAAAAGTGACGCTCACCGTATAATGTGTAACTTTTTTTCCATGAAGGATAAAATTCTAATTCTTTCAAATTTAGATTCGTAACTCTGATATCTAGTGCTTCCACTTGGTTAGATAGTTTTTTATTGAATATTTTTTCTTTAATCAAGTTTCAAAGTCAAACCAATTATAATTCAGACATAGCGCGACTGTATAACACATAACTCTTTTTGTATGTATCAAAAATCAGTTTTTTTCTCTTTGTTGGATCAAGGACTTCAATATCTAGTGCACTCATATTTTTCAAAATTTTCTTTTGATAATCTGCTATTGTTCCAGATGTGAAGAATAGAGAGCTTGATTTTCGGTGAAAAACCTACATTCACGAGAAATAAAAAATAAATATAATATTAAAATAAAATTTATTTAAAATTATACTTTTTGGGAAGCTTATAATAAGTACTACATACTTACATAAAATAAATTTTAAATGAATTCATTTGATCCCCCAAAAGGTAAATCAAAAGTGGGGTTTTATCAGCATTTTGATAGGTGTAAAGGAGACTCCTTTATAGGTATGGTTTAAAACTAGCGGGGTTCTATCCAAGGGTGTTTGATTTAAGGTAGTTTGATCAAACCCTATTCAATTGGAATTCTTTAAATGGAACTTTTTAAGGCTTAAAACATTATATTTTCTAAAAATATGTGATTTCAGAAAAAATTTGTTCCTCCTAGAAATTGTAAACCAGCTTTGTGGGATCACCAAATGTCTGAATTTTTGGGATACAAACACTACTGCGAGTCAAGCTTTATCAATGAATGAGTAATTTAGCTCATGGCCAACCATTTTTCTATTGATATAGTAGATAGCCCTCTCCATTCCATTTTCATCATGTTGAGGAAGAAGAGCTCCAAGGGCTACTGTTGTTGCTAAAACATATAAGATCAATGGCTTTCTCAGGATAGGTGTCATTAATACTGGTGGTGTTAGTAGATATTCCTTGATTTTGTTAAATGCCTCTTCACACTTTATATCCCATTTGTATACTACCCCCTTGTGGAGTAAGTGTGAATATGGGTTCTGCTTGTCTGCCAGTTGTGCTATGAAGCATCAGATGGATTGAAGTCAGCCTTGGAGGCCTCTCAATTCTTTTAATGTCTATGGTGCTTCCATCTCAAGGATTGCTTTTACTTTTTCTGGATCCACCTCAATATGGACACTATGTATCCTAGTAGTTTACTTGATTGTACGCCGAAGACACACTTCTTGGGATTTAGTCTGACTTTGTATTCCTCCAGTCTATCAAAGATAACACTTAGGGTTGCTATATGATCTTGTCTTTTTCTTGACTTTGCTAGGATGTTGTCGACATAGTCTTCAACTGTTTTGTGAATCATATCAAGGAATATTAGTGTCATGGCCCTTTGACAGGTTGCTCCTGTGTTCTTTAGGCTGAATGGCATCATGTTCCAGCAGTAGGTCCCCCATGTGCAAGTGAAAGCCGTCTTGTGTTGATCTTCTTTTTCTATCATAATCTGGTTGTATCCTGAAAATCCGTCCATTAGTGATAGCATCTCATGTCATGTTGTCATGTCTACAATCATGTCAATATTGGGAAGTGGGAAATCATCCTTGGGACATGCCTTGTTCAAATCTCTGAAGTCCATATAGATTCTGATGGCTCTGTCAGGTTTTGAAACAGGTACCAAATTTGACACCCATTCTGGATAACCAATTGGTCATATGAATCCTGCATCTAACAATTTTTTGAGCTCCATTTTGACTAACAAAGTGATTTGAGGATGCATTTTGCGAAGCTTCTGTCTGACAGGTTTTGCATCTAGATACACTACTAAGTGGTGGACCACAATCTTTGGATCAAGCCCTGGCATATCAACATAACTCCATGCAAAGTTTATTTGCCTTTCCTTTAGGAATGCTGCTAGGAGTTCTTGCTCTTCTGATAATAGTGATTCCACATAAAATGTGATATGTGGGGTCTCCTCTATTCCTAGGTTGACTGGGTTACATTTTTCGGCCAAGACTACTTACTACTCTTAATGAATATCTCTTAGGGGAAGATTGAATCCTTCATCCTCAAGCGCCTCAGAGAGGTTTTCACCATTGGATACGTCCTTTCTTTTTACTATTTTCTTGTCAGAGAGTGCCATGGTGTGGTTTTCACTCAAGGACTTGGATATGATTCTTAGTTTCTCACTTTTGTGACTGAAGGATTCAATCCTTTCCCCGTAATAGGCGTGTGTGTCCAACTCCATTATAAATCCTGCCTTGTGATCTCCATCTAGAATGTTATCCCTCAATCCCATGAATTCTTAGAGTGCTTCATCATTTTTGAATGTATCGAGAACTGGTGGTCCTCGTTGGTCATAGTCGATCAGTTGCAGTTAGACTAAATGAATCTCATGATTTTGACTATCTGGTTCAAAGGATATGGTACTAATCATACACAGGGTGGTATCTTCGAATAGCCTAGGTAGATTGGATAAGGTATCTTCGTCATCACTACTAATATAGGGCTCAATTATAAAATTATGTGTGTCCCTACCTGTGACTATTGGTGAGTGTACTTGTACTAGTACTGGCTGAGGAGAAACATTAGTGGCTCTAACCGGAGGACTTCGGCCACGTATGGTTATTCTCAGAGTGGCACATCCAAGACCAAGATTTGTTATGGGTCGTGTCTCTGGCATGATAGGTATTATGAGCCCATTGTCATTTTGTCCCAATCTTTGATTTTGCTCATAGCCCATTGCAAGCATCATGTGTAGGCCTTTGCTTCTTTCATCCATTGGTAGATTAGCTGTCAGTCTTTCATCTTGATACAACATGTGAGATGGATCTGCTTCAATGACCTCATGACCAAGGTCTCCCCATCTTGTGAATTTGGGATAATCCTCAAGATACGTTTGTGATGTGGAAGCTTGATTTTCTTGTGGGCATCCTCGTGATCTAGGATATTGTGGTAACTCTCCTATCACGAAAGCATTGTTAGGGAGCCTGTAACTTCCACAACCGTCCTCCTAGATGATGAGCTTGATGTCAAATATGGTGGGAATGGTGGGTCTCTGTCACAGAAGTGGACGTGAGAGTGGTGGGATCGATGTATTGTGTGGATGGTCCCTCATCGTTTTTTGCACTTGGGGAATTTTGTAATACTTGGCTTCAAGATTCTTGCACTATGAAAACGGCTCAAGATCTCCATGGACAGTAACCTCTTGTCCATTATGTGTCAATTTCACACATTGGCGGAAGGTTGATGCTATGGCTTTCATCGCATGAATCCATGGGCGTCCCAGGAGGATATTGTATGGAAATTCGAGGTACAAGACCTGAGATGTGGTTTCCATAAGTGTTGGCCCTACTTGGATAGGGAGCTTAATTGTGCCCTGAGACACTCTTTCTTGGTCATCATATGCTCTGATTGTGATGCCCTTTCCTTTGTCGATCGAAACTTCTAATATTTTCAACTGCTTGATGAGGCTAAGAGAATAGATGTTCAAACCTGCACCTCCATCCACCAAGACCCTTTTGATTTTGATTTTTTTTACAATGGATTCCAAGTGAATTGCACGGTTGTGAGATGGTTGGGCAGGGAAATATTGGTCAGAAAATGTAAGAAGATTAGGTGTTATGATATTTGCGACCATAGCTTGGAACTGCTCCACATCAAGATCTGCGAGAACAGTGGATGAGGCTAATACTTCCTCAAGGATATTTTTATGCGCTGATGAGATTTTTAACAACTCCATGATGGAGATGTGTGCTGGTGTTCTTTTGAGTTTTTCTACAACATTGTAGCTATATGGAATGACTCTTGATGTAGGGACTCTATTTGGTTGGGATGATCCTGCAATGGTGACTTTGCCACCTCTTGTGGTGACTCCACAATCTTCGACATGGGCGCCCTTGATAGTGATGACCATGTAGTCTTCATTTAGCGAGGCAACGACAAATTCATAGACATGATTTACATTTCCTTTCCCTTTATCACCTCTATTTCCTTTGTTTCCATGATTCAACATCAGATTCACGTAGATTTTAAGGTCCTGATTTCCTGTAGGTTGTTCCACGTTTATGATTTTCTTGTGAATGAGATCTTGGATGATGTTTTTGAGTCTCATACAATTGTTTGTGGTGTGACCCTTTATTTTGTGAAATTTGCAAAGTTGATTCTTATTGTACCAAGGGGGTTTGACATTAGGTTCTTGGTAATTTTTGAATGTAGGAGGCTGGATGAGTTTTTCAGCAATCAACTTTTCATTATGTCCTCCAATGGTTCCCCTAAAATGGCGTATTTACGTTTTGGATAAGTTTTGCGTTGGGGTGGTCCTCTTTGGTCAATGAGGTTATTGATGGTGGGATTATTTAGTTGGTATGTTGTGTGATGAGTGTTTTGGCGTTGTGGTTGGATTTGCGGTGCGGGTGTATTTTGGCCTGGACCACTAATGACCACCTTGGCATTCACGATGCCATCATTAGTGATGTTCTTGTTTCTCACCCATGTATGAGGTTTATCATTGTAATTAGATGATGGGTGGCTGTTTTGCAGTTCGTGATATGACATTGATACAGTGGGCTGGGTTACAAGGGCTCTTTTGATGCTAAGCGCCTTGGAGATTAATTGCTCATATGTGGTGATTTCTTGAACCTTGAGATGAAATGACAGGCAACTTTCAAGGTTGGCTATGATCATACAAACTTGTTCTTCTAGCATGGTCCACTTGCTTTGATTGGCCTTGGATCACCATCGTTGAAGGAATGAAGCAAAAGATTCATTCTTTCCTTGTTTTAGAGCATATAATTCTTCAAGACTGACATCCATTGTGATGTTACATGTGTAGTTCCTGATGAATTCATCTTTGATTTCTTGGAATGTTCTAATGTCTGAAGGTAAGTGGGAAAACCATTCTATAGCGGGACCTGCCAAGCTCCTAGGGAATAGCCACATCAGATAAGTATCATCATATGTGACCTCCATACAATGAACCTGGAATTCCCTGATGTGATCTTCAGGGTTTCCCATCCCTCGATACTTGTCAAATTTGGGGATTTTGAATCCCTTAGGGAATGGTTTCATTTCTAGGCTCCTATCAAATGGATAAGGACACAACTTGCTTGGTGCTTTGGTCGTTCACCCTGATTGAAGGTCGAGCACCTGTTGTGAGAGCAACCTGAGTTGTGTCGTTACATCATTCTAGGGATCAGGGGGTGGGATGAATGTTTTTTGGGGTGTTTGAATTGTTGGTTGGGTGGATGGGTTAGTTGGTGCGTTTTTTGATGGTATCTGCATGTTATGTCGAGCGAAGTAGGCTTCTACTTTCTTTTGTATGAATGATGCCTGTTGTTGATCCTGTTGTTGTTGCACTAGGATTTGTGCTTGTTGTTGCGCTTGTTTCTACTCCAACAATGCTTGTTGTTGTGCTTGTTGTTGTTCCCACAATGCTTGTTGTTTGGCTGCCAATTCTGTTGCTTCTTGTTGCTCTTGGTATTGCTTTAATGCTTGTTGATATGCTTGAAATTGCGTTGCTTGTGCAAGAAGTTGTGCTTGTACTTGTGCTTGTTGTACTTGATATTTAGATTATGCTTGATCTTGGGCTTGCGCTTGTCCTGCTTGTTGCTATAATAAAAGTTGTGCTTGAGCAAATCTTTGTGCTTGTAATGCTTGTGTAGCTTGGGCGGCTTGTTGTTGTTGCTGTTTCAATAAAGCTTGGGCTTGTTGTGCTTGTTGTGCTTGTAATGTGGCTTGTACATCTTGAGCGGCTTGTTGCACAAATTTTTGTTTCTACACTTGTTGGTATCCTCTTTGAAAAGTAGCTTGTAATGCTACATCGAATTGGTTTGACGTGGTGAACATTGGTGTTGGTGGAGGTGGTGGTGGATTTGGAATGGTGGTAGATGATGATGTTGTGTTGATATTTTGCGTGTTGGATAATGGTATTGATGTGATTGGTCCTTGTGAGACCATGCTTTGTGATGTTAAGGGTGTGTTTGATGGTGTTGCTATTGCTTGTGTATTTATCGTTTGTTGTTGTGATATCAACAATAAATTTTGAGCATTTGGTGTGATGCTTTGATTGATGGTTGGGATAGCGGTTTGATTTATACTTGGTAGGGGAGGCAACCACAAACCAAGGAGTGGTGTGGATGATAATGGAAATGGTGGGATAGGTGGAAATGTAAGGGGCGTTAGTTGTTGTGTGGTGTCGAATATGCCCCCTGGTCTGAACATATTTCCCTCTTCTTGTGAGTTTGTGAGAAGAGGTGTTTGTGGTGCTCCATGAAAAGATGTTGATGATGGGTCATAATGTAATGTGAGAGGAACATTTTTGTGTAATGGGTTGTTGAGTATGTTTTGTTCCATGGTGGTGTTTGCGTCCAAGTTTTGATTATTAACAAGGGGATGTGATTGAAGAGCATTGAGAAATGTGTTTCCCTTGTTAATGTTGGGTTGGGTTGGAGCAAATCATGTGATTTGCAAGATATTCTCCGTGGCGTTTTGAGATGGGGGTGTAGATGAAATGGGGATGGTGGATGAGATTGGTGGAAAAGATGTCTCTACTATAGTGCTCACATCAAAATCTGAAGGAAAATTGGCCCCTTATTTTGCTAGTTCAAGCATGTACAACGAGGGTTAAGTCTCATCATGATGTTGATGGTTCTATGGTTGTCCAAATTTTGGAGCATTTCAGCTATTTCTTCCTGAGACATTCCAAAGGTAAGATCCTCTCCTTAGGTTTCCTCTTGTGGGTTTTGTGATGATGTTGGAAGGCTAATTGTGAGATTTCCATCCCCAATGGGATTCATTTCAGGAGTGGTTTGGCTAAGATCACTTGAAGCAGGTGTTTCTTTGTTGGCTTCCATACTCTTCTTGTATTGAGATCTAGTTAGAACCATAAAATATGGATCAATCTTCGAGAATATGGGAGATGAATCTCTTGATTCTTTGGATTAATCTCTATTCTATGTCCCATTGAAGTGAAAGTTTTAGGATGCTTTTTGGGGATCAAAGGTGATGATATGATGATGAATGATTTGGTTTTTTGATAAATCTTGAATGAGACACTAGGCTTTAGGACTTGGATTTGATTGGATTTTGGATTTTGGATTTTGTCGTTGACTTTGGTTTTTGACTTTGTTTTGATTTTGAACAAACAGACCCTAAGATGTTTGATAATGATCTAAGGGATAGTTTTGGTCAAAGGATGATGATTTTGGATATGTGTGAGGAGAAGGATGCATCTACCCACACCTATCCAAATAAAATGATAGTTTCACTAAGTATATGAAGAAGGATTCATCCACATACACTAAGTTAGACAAGATGATTTTGATAACTTTGACTAAGTATATGCAAAAGGATGCATCTACACATGCCTAGCCAAAGGTGTTTTGATAAATGTTTTCAAGGACTTGGTCACAATGTTTTGGATGATTTTGATTTTTGCCACAAAGCCTAGTATCAAGGATAATTTCAAGATTTTCCAAAAGATGATTTGTGAGATGGATTTGATGTTTTGAAAGATGGATGAAAGAGGTTTGATTTGTTTTGATCCTTAGGTGAACCTAAAAAAGACACTTTGTTTTCCTAGACCTAGGTATTGAAGAGCATGCAAATGCTTCCTAAAGACCTTTGTAACCAAGAAATGATTTCATTTGGTGATTTTCAGAGATGATTTTTGCTTTGGCTTTTGAGCCCTTCCCTTAGCTTTGCACATGAATTCAACCAATTTGCACTTTCTTTGATTTGTTTTCAAACTAACTTTCTTTGATTAAGTTTTCAAACTAAGATGTCCAATGTCTTAATTTCTTCAAACTCCACAAGATATGTTATGTGGAAATTTAATGAACTTAAGGCAAGGGTTTCCTATTGTTTACTTAAGGAGACAAATTGAGATATAATCCAATGTTTAGAAACCTCTAAGGATGTGAATCCCAAGGGAAAGCAATAACATATGGATTGAGTCAATGGTATTTGTCTCCAAAGGGGTTTGAAATTTGAATGATATTGTTAAGTGTTTGTTTGCAAATATTTTTGAATACAACACTGTGTTTTCAAACCAAAAACAAGCACAAACCCTATGGATGTGTAAGACAATATTTGTTGAATCCCCACTTGGACAAGTTCAGCTACGCTTATCTTTAGCAAATGGTTAGATGCTTGACCCCACTGGCTCCCCTCCACAGCATTCACTTATACGGGGCAGCCAAGCATCAACACCTATGAAACTCCCATGGCATGTTTTCCATTTCTATTTAAGACCGTAAAAGTGTGGGGCGGCTTTAGAACTACCGTTCTTGCACCAACAAATAGATTAAGGATTTTGGCAAATTCTAGCACATGGGTTCTAGTAAGGACTTTCCATTCATAGTCCTAAGTTGACCCAACATGGCAAGAGTCCCCTTTTGGATCCATCTTGTCAGAGTCAACTGCGTGATATTGGCGTTTCTTCCAATATCCACATTTATATCCCGGCTGGAAATACTCTTGGCTTTAGAGTGTTATCAGTTGAGTCATTCCCTTGGGTGAGTACTTTTTCCCCAAGGCAGGCCCTCTAGGATAAACAAAAGCAAGAAAAGAAAAAATCTGTAACTCAATCAATCTTTGATGGCACAAAGAAAGAGAATATACGCTAAAATGCCCCTACTCACACTCTCACAAGATATTGTTCAATTTTAAACCAAAATTGAAGTGTGTATGGGTAGTTATTTACACAACTTAATGTCACCAAAATCCTTTTGATTCTCAAGATCGTCTTGAGGCACGAGAGAAGGGCATACGTCTTTTGATGATATTACTTTGTGTAAATAACTACAAAACAATAAAGGCACACATTCATTTTATCCTTCAAAGCAATGATTTGATTTGTTTTTTAGAGCACCAAAAAAAGTGTGAGAAATTTCCTTGTTCAATTTGTTAATCCCAAACAAAATCTAGTACGTTGTGATCCTAAAGTTCATTTTAGCCTTTGCAAAAAAATAAAGTGTTCTTTTTAAACCCAAAAAAAAAATAGTGTCCTAAAACGAAAAAGATAAACAACTTCATGAAGAAGTGTTGATCAAACAATTAAAGCCTTTAAAAACACTTTGATTTTTCAAAATATCCTCCTCCTTTCATTTTCCTTTGTTAGCCTTCTCCTTGCTTTCCTTTGTTTGTACCTTTGTTGCCCTTTGTTTGCTTTTGTACCTTTTCCTTTCCCTTTTCCTTGTACCTATTAAACAAAAAATAATAATATGAAAACTAAGTTAATTAAATTCATTTTTCCAACATTTTAGTATAAGTGATTTGAAGTGATAAAGCATTTAATAAAGATCTTGGTTCCTAAAGACTTTAAAACAAATATTAAACAAAACAATTTGAAAAAGACCCTTCTTGCCAATAATCGAATCTTTAAAAATGAAATCCCCCTTTTCTTTTCAAACACCATCATAAAAATTCCTAGAGAGTGACACATTAGGAATAAAGAATTAATCAAGGCAACAAGATCTCAATATACATGCACCCTAATAAAAGACCATAAATGTCATTTGAGGTATGAAATGTGTCCTAGATATTCTTTAATACTCAAATCAACACAACATATTTCAAAGAGTCCACAACATATTTGCGCCTTAAAGAGAATGCATTTGTTTGCTTAGGACATATCTTCGTACCTGCAACATCATGAAATTCAACACAACGCAACAAATGAGCAATACACATAATGATAAATACAAACAACTTCACACACTATGCGGCTTGAGTGAAAAGGGTGTTCATTATAGAGACTTTAAAGAGAATGCACTTCAGTGTGGAACACATCCAACTACCCTTTTAGATGCATAATGTTTATATGTTAGATTTATTCGATCTCCCCCCTACAGTGAATGCTACTATAAATGAGGTCAGGTGCCATCCTACCAAGCTTTCAGATGATGCATTTGTCGGTATCAACTCATCCTACCAAGCTTTATGATTTTCAATGAAGCATCTATGATGGAAGAGTCCTGCGAGTTCACAATAAATTATCCAAACCATTAATAAATGCTATTGCCTGGAAGATAACAAACACAACAACATTTATATTTCCAGTGCAGGATTAATAGACCATGCATCGCTTTTGTCAACTCAGTCAGAAACTTATGAGCATTTACCATTTACCAAGAACATCCGCTTGCAATGACCAGAGATGAAAATCACCGAAAATCACGTGGATGGCAGTAGGGTTGTCTGTGTTGGCATGTGTGATGGATGGAATACAGACTGGTAGACAATGAAGACTCAGCATGATAGAAAATCTAGAAAGCACACAAACTTGAGTATGTGCAATCCACCACTATCTTACCAAGCCATGAATGTTGCTTGCAATCCGTAGTTGTTTTTCACAAACATATAAGGAAATCAAAAGCCCACAGTTTGAAAGAATGAGCTAGTAAATAAGACAAGCATTTGGTAAGGTGTGAGGCATTTGCATATTAGAAGCACCTCGTGACTATTTCAAAGATAATTGATATGTGCTTATGTCTAGTGGCCTACAAACATTTTCAGGCAAAATCGATGGAGAGTTTTAGATGGTCTAAAACTATTTTCAAATCATAGGAGAATTAAAGTGAACAGATATAAATAGTTCATACTAACAGTGATTTAAAATCCTAAAGAGAATATAGAGTTGTCTCTTTCGATCTTAATGGTGTATGCAATATCAATCAACAAAAACTTATTACCAATAACAGTGAGTGACTGTTGTGCAATAGATTGTAAGTTAATAATACTGACATTATATTGACCATGATTTCTTAAGTGCAATATAAAAAATCTTATACCCTATAGGAAAGTAAATCATGGTCACACGTAGATTGATCAAAGAAGAAGAGACCTCTGGTGACTTTGTGGATGAGGGGTAAATGAATGGAAGAAAACAGTGAATGAGGTGGCATCATATGTGCAGCATAATGGATTATATGCAACACGGGATTAAAGCTTGAATAAAAAAACACAATATTTTACAAAACCTAGCTATTGCCCTCCTTCTAGTGCCACAATGAAGTACCCTAAATCTGCAAGTAAGACCTACCTCAAATACTCATTAGAAGGGTTAGTCTAAACATACAAATCTGCAAATACATCTATGAAATAAAATATCTATGCTAAAGAAATGCAAGTAACAAAAACAACATCAAGACATTTCAAAAGCAAGATAATCACCTATTCCATATTGGATTGGTGTCACATGTGCTAGTGACCTTTTCCCAACCCTTGCTAAGAAGCCAAAATGATGAAATGAAAATACAATGGAGATGATGAGCAAGATGAGTTCTCAAATCAAGAGAGTAACCTTGCATAAAAGTTGTGGATGGATGAATGAGGATTAAAACCTTCTTTTATAGATTTTCTTGATGAGATATTGGCCAAGAGGGTGAATGTGGGACTAAAGATCCTCCAATGAGAAGAGGACACTTGTCAAGTGGTAATAGGTCAATGAATGTGCAAGATTTGGGAAGTGTGCCCATGAGAGGAAGAATTTGAATTCAAATTTTGCAATAAATTTAGAGAGGGGGACAAGAAAAAGAGCAATAAATGCTATGTTGGAGGGACAAATCAACTTGTCATGTTGAGTGAAAATGAGGGTTTTAATAAATCAATAAATTGATTTATTTGTGCAAGTGGAGATATCTAGATAATGCAAGTGGGTAAGATTTAGCATTTAATCAGGATTAGATTAAATTAATGATGATTAGGCTGATTTGACCTTTTAGGACTTAAATACTTGATTTATTTAATTCAGAAAAGGATGGAATATGATTTTGGATTTGATTTAAATGGATGTTTGATTTATTAAAAGGTTGATGATAATGTTTATTTGATTTTAAATAAATGACCTTTGGAGATGAGATTGCCTAATGAATGGATGGAAGTGAACTTGATTAATTGATGAATGGACCTAATGTGAAATCTAGTTTAGTTAATGAATGAACTTAATTGAATGCACAATGTTAATTTTGCATGTCTACACTTACGTCGCTGACATATTCTCACGTATAGATCCTATAGAGGCATTACACTTCCCATTGGGGTTTGATTTGTAATGCCCTCCTTGGCCAACTGACCCAAATATGGACATTTTACTTCTCATTCCTTCATATTCAGTCCTTGAACTTGCATTTGGAGGTTGGAAGATCTCTTCACAACTTCTAGGCTTCATGTGCAAGCTTCTTCTTCCAAGCATTGAGCTCACACTTTACACTTCACAGCAGCAACATCAACACTCCACCACGTCACTAGAGCAAGTGTGGAACAAAACAACATTGTAGTAAAGGCTTGAGTTCCTCTCATTTTCTCCCCCATTAGCCTTGAGTTCTCTTGGTGGAGGTGGTAAGCTTTCACTCCTCTCCTTTATTACTTGGTTGAGTAGCATAACACTGTTTTGTAGTGCTTTAGTGCTCTTTACTTCATTTCTACTTTACTCTATCTATTTGGCTATCCACGAAGGTGGGAACACAAAAATGGGATTTGACTAAGGAAGGCCCCTATATAGCCCCAACATTCTCTCCCACTTGTGTGCAGGTATTGAAGACATTTACGAGCTAGAAGCTTCATCACTCACACGGTTGTAAGTATATCTTTCCTTTCTTCTTCTTAACCTTTATTAGTTTTACTCCACTTTATCTCAGTTCTATCAGTTTCTACTATTTTACTATATTATATAGTTTTTGCATTAAGAGTAGTAGTCACCTTAGTTATTTTCTGTGATAAACTCGCTCCCTAGTCCATATGAGATCCAACGTGCCCTTGAGATGCCAGCACGCTACACTGTCGTTTGTGTTTTACACTGATGCCCTCTGTCCTAGAGCTTGTTAGTCTATCCAGAGAACCTCTGTTACATGCTCTTTTAGAATTTGAAATTTCCTCATTGTTCCATTGAAGTAATATAGGGTAGTTCACCCCATGAAGATCTCTGAACGAAGAGAACTCGTGAGTAGTGAATCCCCCTATATCACAATTCTATTAATCAATAATAATATATTTAATATCAATAAAAAATCAACTATAAAACAAAGAATTATTAATATAAAAAAAAATATTCAAAATAAACACAAAAATCTTCCATAGATCTCAATAATTACTTCTTGAAAAAAACAAAAAAATATTATTATGAACCTCAAAATACTTAATTTATAAATGTTAAAAAATAATAATGAACAAAATTACATCATAATTAAAAAATTACATCAATATACTATCTTTCTAAAATGTCTTTAATGCTCCTCATAAACCAATTTTTTTTTTTAAAATACTTACTCCTATTAATCCCCCTACTCCTCCACATCCGAGTCATCCCTATCCCTATCCCCCATGAAAAATGGAACCCAATTTTTTTTGTACCGAAACTCTATAACTTGACATAAAGTTTGTCACCAAATCCCCATATAAAGACAAGCACTCAATATGTCTTTATTATTCCTCCTATATGAATGGAAGGACCTAATGGATAGGAAAATTGGATACTCTTAGAGATATCACTCTTTTTCCACTCAATCATTCACTAATGCATTAGGAGTCCGAATTGGATTGACTAACAACCTCACAAGGTGACTCAATTCTGCATTAGGAAGGAAGGAGGGGTTCCTTTGAATTCTAAGGGGTTCACCACCAAGAAAATGCTTGGAGAAGGAAATGTTGGAAAACAAATTGTGATATGCAAAATGACTTATAACTAGAAATGTAAGCTAAATGAGAGATGTAAATAATGAAATTAGAGATAGTATGTGTGTACTTGGAATGTTTAGAGATGTTGTGAGGATTCTAGAAATGTAAAAATGTTGTTAAATTTTTTTGTGGAGGACTAAGATGCCCAAAACGGCGGATTAGTCCCATTGCTATTTTTTGAGGAAAATACAGAGTCTTCAGATCTTAGAAAATCTCTAAAATATAGGCCTGGGAGGACTAAGATTCCTATAATGGTGTATTAATCCTATTTTGGACTTTTGCAAACTTTGAACAAGGTCTTGAGCTCCAAGGCCTATACTTGCTTCCCTTTCGATCCCAGGTTTTGAAACTTCCAGATTTAGCATGTAGTTGAGTTTCCATGAAGATGACAACTTTGTAATGCAACTTTGCAACTTTTTCAACTTTGCACTCCAAGTGTTCTTCAAGTCTTCAACCTAGATTTGTAATCACAAATATGGAAGATGAGAAAAACTTGTTGTTTGTTAGTGAATGGGGGTTTTCCTTGGTCAAACCACTTGTTGGTAATTAAACCTTGAAATGAAATAGCAATAATGAAGGAAATGGTGAATGAAAAACATGCAATGCTACAACTCACCAAACCCTTATAAAGTCTACAAACTTGTGTGTAATGGCCGTAATGGATATGTATCTTGAATGCATGAAAGATAGGACTTGAATTTCTTTGCTTGAATCAAAACCCTACATTACAAATGTTAACACAACACACACGATGCAAGAAAACTCTTTGATATGATGCTTGAATCTGAAAATGACTCCAAATTCTTGATAAATCTGCTCTTGAATGCTCTCACAACAAACTTGGATGCTTGATAGATTACTTAGGATTGCTTGTTAGGAGAAAATGAGAGAAGGAACCTTGTATTTATATTTACTTATGCTTAATATCCTAAAATTATATCACACCAAGCTGACATATGAATTCATTAAATAAAGGAGGCTAAATTCCGCTAGAATTTAAAATTAAATCCTAAAAAAATGACTCAAGGAGGACTAAGATTCCCTAGGTGGCATCTTAGTCCCAAGTCCTAAAAACTTGGAGCACATACACCAAAAAGGGGCCCAATTTGGATATGGAAAAATCAGGGTCCTGAGAGCCTTGGGGGACAAAGATGCCCTAGGTGGCATTTTAGTCCTGACCCAAAAATTGAGGACACATTGATGGAGTCATTAAATTATCCTTTATGCATTGGAGAATGTTGGGATTAACTAGAAATAGATGTAATTCATAGGCAATGGTATGCATTTTCCTACACTAGATTTACCCCCCACTTTAGTGAGAGGATGAACTTTCTTCAAACTCGCACTAAAGTAGCCAACCACGCAATCAAGAGGGGTTCAAATGTACAAATGTTAGCAAGATAGGATGACAATAATCAAGAGGGTGACCAAGCCCCCAGGATCAAGATCCTATGGTAAAACCAACATAAGCACAAAAGAACACGCTTGCAGATGATATATGAAGCTCCATAACTAGATCGTAAACATAAACCATCAAAGACAAGAAAAAGGAAAAAGAAAAAGGAAAAATTGCAATGAATTAAGCTTCAACTAGCCATTCAACACAGTGGACCGAGTTTAGGCTGTTTGTCCAAAAAGAAGTTTACAAGTGGAACGCGTTGTCCACTATGCAAACAAAACACACACTCACGAGGGCTAGTGGGAGCTAGTTGTATAGTAGGTGAGCCCCAAGGGACCATATTAATTTAGCCATACCTCTATGACTTTAATAAGGTATAAAAATGCATGCTCACATGGGCTAGTGAAGCTAGGTGTTCACTAGGTGAGCCCCAGGGGACCATATCAAAGCCATACCTCCATGACTTTAATAAGGTACAAAAAAACAACAAGAAAGAGGGATGCTCAAATGGATTTTGCTTAGTTCATGTGAGGTCTTACTCTTAGGGGACATCATTCCTAATGTCTCCAAGAGAAGACTGATTAAAGGATAAAATATTCACCACTTAAGGGGTGTAGTGCATCACATCACCACAAAGGGGAATGGGCAAATGGATGAAGATGAGTCTATGAAACGTGGAAGTTTTTTCCTCAGGAAAAAATACAAAATTGACTTGCAAAAAATGGGATCCCACTTTTTAATAAATGGGATCCCATTTTAAAAAAATGGAATCTTATTTAGCTTCGGGATCCCGAGCCTAAATTTTAAAAAAAGGGATCCCGTTTTTCAAAATGAGATCCCATTATGAAAATTTTTCAGTTTTGGGAAATTTTCAAAATGGGATCACATTTTGAAAATTTTCAAAAAAAAATTTCCAAAAATGGAAAGTTTTGAGAACAAGATCACGTTTAAAAAACTATTTTGGAAATTTTCCATTTCGGAAAGTTTTAAACGGACCCGTTTTGAAAACTTTCCATTTAAACTTTTTGTTTTTGGCAATTTCCAAAATGGGATCCCATTTCATAGAACTAAAAAATATATAAAAATTTATGAAATGGGATCTTGTTTTTTAAAATATGAATTTTTGGTCAGGTTTTTGGCTTTTTTTTGGTTCAGGAAATGGCTTGGGAACCTGAACCTATGCTTTAGACCTAGTTTGACCTACAACTTGAAGGTCATGTTAATGTCACAAGAAAATAGTGACTTTGGACATATGTCTAAAGACCTATTTTGCAAAAAAAAATTACAAAATTAAAACCCATTATAGTTGAGACAGTGCAGATTCCAAATATATATATATTTTTACAATTTGGTTATTTTTCCTATTTTTCAGTTAATTTCTAATGAAAGTGGTCCATACACTTGAATTATCAAGGTTTTTAAGTATTTTAATTTAACTTTTTATTAAAATATTTTTTTGTAAAACGAGTTGCACCAAAACGTACCTCAGGCAATTCTTTTCAATTTGAAAGAAAATTCAAAAAATGACAAGTTTAGGTCATCTTATGCGTGATGTACATGATTTTTCAAAACAACAAATATGGCCAAAAAAATTAACAAAAAAAAAATTCAATAAAAAATTACACAAAAATATCAAAAACGTGCTTCAGTGAGTTATGAATCTTTTCCCAAAAGGACCTAGAAAAATATGATTGTTTAGGTCAAAATATGGATGACGTACATGTGCATGGTATGGTAAAAAAAAAAGTGACTTTTAAACAATGTTTTTTAGAAACGCCTATTGAAAACTATTTTTTATCATCTGGGTATTGAAATAAATTACATATTTGGAAACTAGACTATGAGTATTACATTTTATAATTAGTGACATTTTAAAATATTTCATCTCTAAGTGCTTCAAATTTTAAGGTCAAATGTGACAAATTCTAAAAATCAGGGAAACACTTCCACCTTTTGGCCAAAAAGTGGACTCAACTTCTTACACACACCCAAATATAATATGCTAATATAGATCATGCTCTTGAAGGACATTACTCCCAATTTCACCACAAAGATAAAAGCACATCGCATGAAATAAGAAAATTGCATCAAAGAACATGAAGAGGAAAAAAATACAAGTAAAATCATGCTCAAATAATGCCAATGTATGCCCCCACTTTAAAGAAATTGCTAACACCATGTTGTGAGAAATTACTTTAAAGTAGCAAATGAAAATGCAAACAATAAGGAAGACATGAGATCCAACTTGCAAAGCCCTATGCCAAGTCAAATGTTTCTAAGTAAAGCTACGTCATGTCAGAGAAAAAAGAAAAGAAAGGGGTTGCCCCCAAAATGAAAACACCAAACACATAAGGGATCTATGGATTTGGGGTCAATATGTTCTTTGCTACAATATTTTTATAAAGCTTGAAACTATCATCATTCCCCAAGTACACATAGAACTAGAAGAATGACACAAAGAGAGTGAAAACAAAGAAAAAGAAAGCCTTTTAGGTTAACATAGAAGATACATAGGGTGTCTCGACATCTTGCGTCATCCCCAAAAGGAAAACACAAGATAAATGAGAAGGAAAATGAAAGGAAAAGAAATATAGTGAAAAGGTTTTTGGGTCAACATGAAGGAGACATGTATTTGTCTCGATGCCTTGTGTCATCCCCAAAAAGAAGGAATGTAAGAAATGAAAATGAAAGTAAAGAGAAAAGATCAATCAAAAGGAAAATGTATACAACATATAGAAGAATGAAGTTACAAATAGAGGAATGCACATAGAGAGAGAAACATCAAACAAAACATCATGGGGGATCACGTTACACACATGCAAGCAAAGAAGAAAATAAAAAATACTAGTGAGGCATAGGCAAGTCAGCCTAAAGCAACTCATCTACTTCCATAATCTCAGTCTATATAAGTGGAAGGTAGATAACAAACCAAAGGGACAACAACAAATTCCTTAGTAGGACAAAGCCATCTACCTCTTGTCCCCACTGAGTGCAAGACAAGAATGGGCTAAGGTAGGTGATGAGAAGGATCATGTAATAGTAGAATAGAGTATTCTACAACTATTACATGACAGGGGAGGCAAAGGAGGATAAGCTATGCAATCACTTGATGGCAATCATTTCCATCGAAGTTAAATTGCTGCAATATTAACTTGAATGCATGACACTAATTGGTACTGTGTCTGAGAATGCATTGATATGTGCAATGTGGGACTTTTGCATCTTTAGGATAAAGAACTAATCTATTCATAGGTGGTAATGTTATAAATCCTCTCTTAAGAAGCAGTTGTAATTTTCTTTCATGTTCAGGTGGGGGATGGCATGGATAACTTTAAGAAACCCCCCTCAATGAAGGTGTAAAATCTTGGTGAATCTCGTATACTTCCCCATAAAAATATTAATTTTAGTGGCAAATTTTTTCATTTTTTGGGAAAAAAATAATCTCAATTGGCGAATCTTTTCTTATCAGTAGAATTCTATGGAAAATCTTGGTGAATTGCAATATTTTTTAAACTGATAAAATATTTTCATTGGTGATTAAAAACTATTTTCAAACCTAGAAAATATTTCCAATGGAAAATTAAACCTATTTTCAAAATAGAGAAAACAATTTTGTTGGTAATTAAAACTTTTTTTCAAACCAAAAAAATATATTCATTGGTGAATTAAACCTATTTTCAAATGTATAAGAAGAAAAATTGGCGAATTAGCATAATCTCAAACTAATAAAAAAAGATTTAGTGGGGAAATATCAATGAAAATCAATATAACCACAACCGTTGGATGAATTTTCAATGGACAGTTGTAGTTGCATTCCAGAAGTATATCTCTGAAGCACTAGATTTTTAAATTGAAACATCTAGAATAACACTAGAACCATTAAATGTGGACACGTGGAGAGATCAAGGCTTGTCACTCATCGCAGTAATGAACCCAATGGGTTGAAAGATTTTGGCAATGAGCAATAGAAGAACTTAAGTAGAAGAAATATGCACGTGCATAAACTTTGTTTTAAAAGAGGGACCTCCTAGGAAGAATGTAGGACTAGGGCTTAAAAACTTAATCTTCCATATGTGCAAAGGATATTTCATATTTGTAACCATATGTCAGTGCAAATCAATATAACCAAGACCATTGGATGAATTTTTGATGGATGGTTGTAGTTGCATTCTAGAAGTAAATCTCTAAAGCGCTATATTTGTGAATTAAAACCTTTGGAATTACACTATAACTGTTAGATTTGGACATGTGGTGAGATCAAGGCTCATCGCTCATTAATGCCATATCTTAGTTTTTGAGGAAAGTTTGGTTGCAGTACTCCGGGTGGCAGTGTAGATTAATGCCATATAAAAATCCAGAGCGATTGATTGGATAGCTTTATATTGAAAAATACACGATGTACTGTAGAATCATAGATGATGATGTCAATAATCTAATGATCTAGTGAAACAATATTTGTAATGATTTCATATCATTTGAGTGACATTGGCGATTTTGACAATTGGAAGTTTGTTAACTCGAGGTATAGTTTGCATGTAGCCAGGCTGTCAGAGTCTAGACATCAATCAAATTAAACATTTAAATTGTAAATGTAAGGCTTAAGTTACATGAATCGATTAAGTTGGTTTTTTGGTTTGCGCAAATCATGATTATGACTATAACCAACCTCACATGTGACACATGTGAGGTGTACACAAGGACCAGGCTAGTAGTGGCACTATTGGTGGCCCTATTGGCCCATAAATAAGGATAGTGAGGACAATTGAAATCATTCATTGAAGGCTAAAGACTATACTATTGAGTGCAATGCTTGAATTGCCATAAGGGTTTTCATTTAATAAGAATTCAGGAAGAAGATGATGTGGTATTATTGGGGATACTCTAAATTCTCCTACCTCCATATATATAGTTATAGAGTAAAAGACCAATTTCCTTCATGTTTAGAATGGGTGGAATTGGAAAGATGTTGATTTGGTTCACCTGACTTCTTAGGCGGGTTTTGAACCAGATGAAGAGCTCTAATCCATAGATAAGTGTTATCCCAGTGCATGGAGGCTGTGAGTAGAAGATGGGTTCAATTTTACTAACCCTCATCTTCTACATGATTTTGATTCTCAAAGGGGATAAGTAAATTTGTATCATCACAGCTCCTGGTTCCCCAACATGGTTGGCTAGGAAAGCCCTATGGATTTATTTTTAGACACTATAGCCTACCAAGAAAGTCCCATGCGTTTATTTTCAGAGTGCATCTTCTACATGGGAGAAATTTTACAACCCCTCATCTTTTGCATGAGTTTGGTTCTCAAAGGCTCGAATAAGTACATTTTGTATCTTCACAACTCCCCTTTCCTTAGTTTGATTGGCCCCTCATTACCCATGCATTTATTTTTAGAGTGCATTGTTGACCTGAAAAAGTCGCATGTGTTTATTTTCAAAGCACATTGTTGACCTAGCAAGTCCCATGCATTTATTTTCATAGCACATTATTGACCCAGCAAGTCCCATGCATTTATTTTCACACACATTTGTATTACATTTACGTTGTCACTAGCAGTCTAGCATAAGCTTGGTGCTTATGTTTGTATTTGTACTATATAATAATGTGAAATTGTAATTCAGTTGTAATAAAATAAATGGTTGTGCTATTATTGTGACATTGTAATTAATTTTATTAAGTCCTTTGCAATGTTAAGTTACCGACCCCTTGGCCTTGATGTCAATCCTAGAGCATTAAAGTTTAAAGCAACTTTAAAACAAATGTTTATTATTTATATCATAAATTACTCAACCGTTCAATGACCATTTGATGTATGGTTGTAGTTTCTTTCTAGAATGAAATACACATAGCACTAGGCTTGTGAACTTAAACCTCTGAAATCACCCTCTAACCGTTAGATTTACAAAGATCAACAATTTATAATTTGTCATCAATGTAGGAGTAAATCATAAATGACTTGTTTTAAATGTTACCAGCCATGTACTAATTGTGTAATCTGGAAGCAACACATAGATGTTTTAGTTTCATTCACTTTAATGTTAAAAAAAAATATTTTCTACTGCTAAGTAATTTTATTTTTAAGTGAGAGGGTCAATACACGAGGAGATTTTAGTCTCGAGTTTTCTCATTGTAGTGCACCACCCTATTCTAGGTTCCATAGTTCCACTTCCAACAAAGCCATCCCAGTAACCCCATTTCCATGACTGTCAACATTAATGTTTTCAAGAATCAAAATTTGGGTAAGTGAAAGAATTCTTGCAGCTACGTTTCATCATCCTCCTTATGATCATAATCCTCCTTATGATTTGGATATTTTTAGAGCATGGGTTTAGTATACTATTTCCATGCTAGCATTTTTACTCAAACTGGATAGCAATTTGGAAGTGGGTGCAAGCCTCCTTGAAATGGTGTATAATATCCATTATGGTGTTCCAAATGTAAAATATAATTTTATTGAGAACATTTTAGAATCCATGCATAAAAAAAATTTAATGATTAAAGGAGGTTCCACCAAGAAATTTAGGTTCACAACCTACTTGTGCTATATTTTTCTATTCAAATTTAGAGGAATGTTTCAGATCAACAAGTTTTAGATTCAGCCCAATAGTAATGCTGAGGAAAAGAAAATGGCTCCAGTATATGAATGGACCACTGAGATAAGGATGAATGATTCTTGAAGGAACTACAGTCATTTTGTAGACTACTTTTTGGCTCCATTGCATCAAGAAATTACAAATACTCCAATGCCTATATTGCCTATGTCATGTAGAAAGTGCATTCAACTATGAAAGGAAATACAATTGGCTGATTGGTACTTAATGGAAGAATATATTATGCTAATATTTTATGGATCTAGAGTACATCCATACAAACTTCCAATACATGTGACATAAAGGATTTTTTCATTGGAATATGTAAGGTAGATGTAGATTATTGATGAACCACACTTTGTCAATCAACAAAAGAAAACTTTATTTCCTTCTTTACATTTTTCATGTGGAGGGTTCACATTCGAGAGAAAAGCATTTACTGTGGCACATAATCTTTTGAATTTTTTTGATTTTGATGCTATCTATCACTGGCAGTATGATCCATGTGACACCATTAAATCAATGATTGTGCTCAATAAGAATGTTGCAAATAGAATTCAACATCAAAGTAAACCCTTGCTTGAAAACTTGAGAAACAAGGATTCTTGGGATGAGGTCAAAATAGTAATGGAGAAAAGTGCTACTAAGAATGGTATTTCTTTTGAACAATTGTTAGTAGAAATTATGGCATTCCATCGAAAGACAATTAGGAGGTACACATTTTTTTATGAAAAAAGTCATAAACCATCTAGTAGAGTAAAAATGATAGATTCTCTAGGGAAGGAAGTTATAGAAAAAAATTGGTCATGATAAAAAAATACTCCCTTTTGGTCTATAAGGAAGGAGCTAGGTGATCCAAGAGCTCTTGTAGAGTATGGAGATAATGAAGAAGATAGTGAGTTTAGATAATTGTGGAATATAGAGCATCTAGATGAACAAGAAGATAAAGAAAGTGATGATAAATCTAATGATGATAGGGAAGAACAAAGCCATGTTCATTTCAAACTTTGTTTAAGTGAGGACACAAAAGAAGCATATACTATAGGAACAACCATAGCTGAAAAAATAAGTTATGAAGGTGGTCCTTTGGGGTCCTAGTGACAAGGCCCTTGGAGGGTAACACATGTAGAGCATAGAAAAGTAGTTGATAAATCTAGCCTTGAGCTTGCAGGTGAAAAAGTATACCTTGGGCATACAAGTTAATTTGTTAGAGCTTCAAATCCTCATCCTTATGATCAGACACAATCACAACTCAGACATGCCCATGGTGGAGAGCTTAGTGCAATTGGCACTACCTCTCGTGGCGATGATATGGATAGTAGTACTACTAGTAGTAGTGGTCGACATGTGTTACAACAAAAAATTACACACAAGAGGACAACAATACAATATACCACAGAAACACCAGGTGATCAAGGCATACAGAAGAGTTAAAGGATTTTGACAGGTCCAACTCACACTACCAATGGATCCACCACAAAGGAGTAATTTCCAAGCACTCCCCCACTACTAGTTAGTCTATTTGTGACATAATTAGCAAATAAAAGTACTCTTATTCCTTCACCATTCAAGTATTCCATTGTTCATGTGTCCTTGGGTTTTGATTACATTGAAGAGTTTAAAAATAAATCAAACTTGAATAAAAAAGAAAAGAAGCAACTGATGGAGAGTGTGTCTGCTATAACTTCAGAGCTTGCAACAACCATGGTATTACCCACATTTGACACAAATAAATAAATCATGGAGTACACAATTCTTGTTCCCATAGTTCAAAACAAACTTGCAAATTAGATAGGTCGATCTGAATTTCAGGTGAACAATATTCAATTGGATTTTTCTTGACTTAGAAATACTAACAAAATTAATGTATTAAGAAAGAACAATGAATTATTGTACACATCATTGATAAAGAAATATCTAGAGATAAAAAAGGTTGCAGAGTCAAATTGAAAAGTTATAAGAAGACCTAGCAAATGAGAAAGCAAAGAGGAAAGCAATAGATAACAAGAGCAATGAATTAGAAAAAAGAGAAAAATCTTCCTCTACATCAACAAGCAAAGAGGATAAGAAAAATGATACTACAATGAATGAACTAAAGCAAAGGATAGATGAGAGCAACAAGAAATATGATGAGGAAAAATCCACTTCAGAAAAATAAGACTAAGCATTACAAATGGAAATGCATAGTGGGAAGAAAAATTGGAGGGAAAAAAATGAAATTAAGTCTTGTCAAAACAAGTTATCTGCATTTTGTAGAGATTTAATGAGGCATATGAAACAAAAGATCTAGGATGAAATAATGCAAAGGATTGATCATTTGTGTGACATGTTTCAATTGATTGATGCTATCAGACAACATCATAAGAAGCTCAACAAATATTTAGTGGACAACAAAAATGTGCTAGCATTAGAGAAATCTACAAATTAAATTCAACAAACAGTCTACAAAGCCAGTGACAATGTTTTGAAATCAAAAGGGATTACTAGTCGGCTTGCTACATCAATGACATTGTCATCTATCATTGAAATGTGTTTGAGAATGTGTCAAACAAAGGAATATTTGCATTTGGCTATAGACAAGATGAAGAAAGTGAATGAAAAGGTAAGGAACTTCATAGATCTTGGTTTTCCAGAGGCTTTTGACACAAATGGGTGATGCATTGGAAATAATGATTTTAGAAAGAAGATGGAGGATGCAAGGAAGATTGATTTGGACTAGTTTCCTTAGAACCCAGATGTGGTGAACTATTTGGATTCCATCAAACCATTGCTAAGCCTAAATGAAAAATTGACTAAAGAATCTAAGATAGGTTCCAATTTGAATCATGAATTGTTAAAAAATATTCAAGTCAAACAACATTAGTTAGAACAAAAGAAAATTCCACCACCTGAAGATTGGAAGTTGCTAGAAAAGGTGATGCACTGATTTGATTTTTGATAATATGAGTTTCCAAGTTCCAACTCACCTCTGTGTAGAGTTGTCTTTGAGCAAGATTTTGCATTTCCAATGCATGTATGTATTCCTTCATATGATAATCAATAAAAAAGCTCAAATTTAGACTTTAGTAATGTGTTGATTTTCAATTGACTATATGATTTATTTTATCATTTGAAGAAAAAGTTTGGTAGTGGTTTTAACTACTAGATACACATTAAACAATTATTGATGTTCATTGTTGTATATGCTACTAATACTATTATTAATATGAGCTATTAATCATTGATTTGGGTGATGAATCGTTGAGTACATGTTCAAGTTTTACTTAAATTAAAATAATTCAAATATGAACTATAAGGTGATTTAAATTCCAGCCATCCACAATCTTAGTGAAATTGCATTATAATTCACACATCAATACCTAATCTCCATGACTACTTATCAGATCCACAAAACATTTATATGAATTCATGCTTTAATCAAGGTACTTTAACTGGTTCATTAAACCAGAGTCAAAATTAAAACATACATCAATGCATAATGACAAAGAAGATTAGTGAAATATCATTGATCAAATTTCATTAATAATTCATGTAAAATGTTACAATTGGACAGACAATAAGACTCAAAATAAGGGAGAAAAACAAGCTTAGTCACTAGTCCTCTAAGTTTTATAACCTTGTTGCAGATTTCTAAATTTTCATAACTTCCCGATTCCCCAACTTGGTTCACATTGTCTTGCAATTATTTGTTGGTCATCTTTGTAGATGGTGGAGGATGAGAGAGTTATTTCAATATAGAAATACTTAGACAATGGTGAAGTTCATGCATACGTAATCTTTGAGTTATGGTGTGTGGATTTATTCTACTTTTGCTGAGTAGTTTGCCAATGGATTGTCTATTATTGGAATGATAGATTTTTGGTTAGTTTCATTGATGTGGTTCTATCACTCAAAGTCATAGTTTTGGTACTTTTCCTAACCTTAGTCACTAGTCCTATGAGTTTTATAACCTTGTCGTGGAGTTCTAAATTTTTATAGCTTCTTAATTCCCTAACTTGGTTCAATGTGTTGAGTTGCAAGTCTTTGTTAGTCATCTTTGTAGTTGGTGGGTCGAAGGTTTCAAAAACTTCAAAACTTGAAAATTTGGTTCTAAGGTTCCAAGTTTTAGCGACTGTGCGACATTATGGACTTATCTTGCCTTTCAAAGGCACTGTCATCTGACATCTCATTGACTGCTATGTACAAACTAACCTTGAGTTGTCTTTTCAGGAATTTCAAAAAGCATGTAGGTTTAAAGGCTATCTTTTTGAGGAATGAAATTGAATACCACATTTAATGAACATCCGATAAAAAATAATGACATAAGTGGGTGGTGAAGTATTACACAGTCATTTAGTCTACATTCTCATTCTTTGCCAATGCCAGTACTTCTCAAGTGCAAACATTCTATCTCCATGAATTTGCACTCATGTAGAGTGGAATTCAAAATCCTCGCTCTAGTGTGAGGAACATTGAAATTGGGCACGTTTTCCCTGGAGCAAAGGGAGAGAACATCACTAGAAGATAAAGTTCTGCAGAGTCGTTTGGTTCATGTGGGAAGTTTTCCTAAGGATATACAAAGCATCGACCTAGTGATTGTGTGCAGAAGAGGCTACATTCCAAAGACTCAAAAAATTAGAGTTGTTAGCGGTCAGTCATTGCAAGAATTACTCCTAAAGTGATTTCCCGCACATTAGGAATTACAGAAAGGGAAATTATAGAGGAAATGTATGTAGCTGTTGGAGATGAGTTTTTCAAAATGAATGAGGAATGGTGCAAAAATTCCATTATGAGGAATTGGTTGAAGTCCAAGAAAAAGGGTAAGTATCAGTTACCTTCAAATAGTAAAAGTGTTCATTTTAAGGATGAAATTTCAGATGCTATCACCTTGTGTGGACAATTATTTTGGGTTGCCCACACTTGTTTTGCTCCTTCTAGGGTTTTTCACCTAAAAGGAGAGAGAAACAGAGTCCAAAATGTAGTTGTCTACACTCAAAGTTAATGTGTATGAGATGTATTATGCCTAATTGAGATGTAATAATGCACTAATCTAAAAATGAAATGATCTAATGATGCAAAACCTAAGAAATGTGAAGTGTTGTAAAACATAATGTGATATGCAGAAAGATAAAAAATGCAATGAATGACAAAATAAAGATGCAAGACAAAAAGTTTGCACCTGGAAACTGATGAGGAGTTAACTAGGGATTGTAGAGACCTCTGAAATTCTAGGAATTTTGATTTTTGAGTCAATTGGGACACTTATGCTAGGTTGGGTGACTTAGTCCCAAATCAAGGAAACTACCTAGAAAGTTATTTCTGCCAAATGGGTGTTGGAAATGTAAAAACATTTGACAAAGAAGTGCAGTGGGACTAAGTCGCCACTATGGGTGACTTAGTCCACTTTGGATTTTCTACAAGTCCGAAAGTAGAAACAGAAGCCTACAACCTACATTCTGCTTTTTAACAGAAATCCAGATCTGAGCATTGAAAAAACCCTACAAAATAGAAGATATTTTGATTTCTAATGGGGTATTTTCCTTGGTCAAACCCCTAGTTGGTATTTAAACTTTATGATGAACAAAATCTGCATAAAACCCTAGCCTTAAGTGTGTCTAAGACTAAGAAAAGCTAAAATAAGGCAAGATCCTATTCTAATGTGCTAGAGTAAGATAAATAAAATGGCACTTGAATGATGCAAGAATTCAATGCAAGAAACGCTACAACATTTCAAATGAATGTAAATGACATGTAAAATGTAATGCAAACCTTAAGTCTAAAGATAGGAAGAAAATGGAAGATGGATTCACTTTGAGAAAAAGTCATTAGGTGTGATTTGATGGCTAGTTGCATCTCCTCAACCTAGATTTCTCTATGATTCACCATAGGCATCCATGATCAACCCTTTGCAATGTGAGATCTTGAACAAAAAGTGAGCTTGAAGAGTTGCAAAAACCCTAGTTTACTGCCCTAAAGCTTTAAATTTGTTGTAGATATGCTATTGAATCTTCTTGTGAAAGATACTTTGCTCTTGACTTTTGATATTTTTTGTTTTATATAATGACTAGAAGATGTGAAAAATGACCTAAAATGTGTATTTATAGGTATCAACACCTAATTTTCTAGTTATTTAGACCTAAGAGGCTGACATCCACTGAAAAATTAAATTGAATTGGTGAAATTCTTGCTCAAAAGGGGAAAATACCCCAAAAGGGACTAAGTTGCCACCTTGGGCAACTTAGTCTCACTAGGGATATTTTTTGTGGGTTTCACAAAATTTGAGTAGTTTGAGTGGTATTTGTCTAGATTTAAGTGGTTTGTGAATGAAATAGGCCTTAAAGTCCAAAATCATGAGTATTAGGGGCCTATAAATGCTATTTTTAAGGGGTGATTGATGCAAGGTGTATAAAATAGGACCTAATTAGGTCACAGATTGTAATTTCTACAAAGGAGTACAATTTCTCTGTCCACACCTTGCTACATCGTGTGGTTGGTAATGCATATTCAGGCTCTTGAATTTTTGATGTGTCATTTTATTTTGTTGATTTATAGTTAAAATAAATTCATTGAGTAGGATGAGATTATTAGTCATCATTTAAATGAGCAATTAATAAATTTATGGCAAACTGTTGCCTTCCATATGTGCTCATACCTAGTTTACATTCTAGTTAGTCAAGAGGTTGTCTGGGTAGGGTTGGAACCACAAAGGTCTCTGATGCTGTACATGATTGTGTATAGAAATTTTCCACATCTCACTAAGGAGGTTGGAATGAGGAATTTTTGCCACATCAATGATGCATTTTTAATGGAAATTGTGAGAAAAATTGATGGAAAACCTGAGCTTTGGGTTTCACCTAAAGTGGCTACTCTAGTATTGAGGTTTGGAAGTTTCTACATTCAATTCAATAGATTTATTTATCTTAGAATTGGAGGTTTTGAGAAGGCTCCATTGAAATTGGCTCGTTACCCAAGTGATTTCCTTGCTTTTCTTGAAGTTTGTCAGCAGATGGCCATTGTAAATGTTAAATATTCAAACATGGGAAAGAAGGGGTATGCTTTTCCATTGTTCATGCCTTCATTTTCTTACAAAAGTAATAATATTGCTAGGGGTGTGCAAAAATCCCTAAACGAATTCAATTTTAAGTGTTTTCCCATGAGAACTAATTTTTATAGCAAGGGTTATTTTAAGCAAAATTTGTATGGAGCTGGTAGCTATGAACATCACCCTAATATTGAAGATTTTTTGGAAGACTGTATAGATGAAGGCGAGGTGTATAGAATAAATTTCATTAGATTGACCCTAAGGAAAATACAAGCTTTTGGTATTTCTTTCGATATTCAAGAAGATGTAGAAGAAGACTCAGTGATCATTGATGCTGAATATCAAGCCCCTGCCGGTAAGCCCTTGTACAAAATTAATTGGTCAGAAGATGAAGTTTTAGACTTAATGGTACTTTCTTCCCCTGTTTTGAGAAGAGCGTTAGACTGGTTGAACATAAAATGGTACCAGAGTGCAGTTTCTCCCCATGAGCAAAGAGTTTCATAGAGAAAAGAGCAAGGGACTATACAGGCCTCTGGCATAAATATATCAGATAGAAAGCAATCAATTAGGCCATCAGGCACTGGCTCATAGTCAAGAGGCGATGGTGAGAAGTTAATAGACACTGGGGCCAAGCTAAAATTAGTTTGTGAATAGGATAGTGTACCCTTGGTACCTAAGAAAAAGGATAGTCAAGAAAAGCCAGTGCCTATAGACTCTGAGGGAATTTTTCAACAATTAATTGATAATAATTCTTTTCCCACATTCTTTCAAGTTCCCACTTCTCCACTATGAGATACTTCTATTTCTGTTCAATCAACTGAAGAAAAAAAAAATGTAAGTGTTGTAAGTAGAGACACTAGATTAGTGCTAGTGGCATCTTCCCCAACATGGTTAAAGAAAGAAGTCAAGAAGAAAATAAATAATATTCCTGAAATAAAAATTGAATTAGATATAGTTGCCATGTTGTTGCAGGGTCACCAAAAGCCCAAAAAGGCTAAGAGGATGTCATAAATTGTCACCAATTCCACTACTGGGATCAACTATTGGAGATTGTTGATCCACAAAAGGACCTAAATGAAAATGAGATAACGGTACCTAACTACAAGGTTAGTCATGTTGATATGAGGTCATCTACTTTAGAAGATGATGTCTATCATGGGCTGATTACTCTATTAATGCATTGATCAAAAGAGCAAAAGAAGTGAAAAAGGAGAACCTTCAGTTGCAATCTCATAATCATTGTTTAAAAAAAATTATTTCATCAATTGTGACTCTAACCACTGAGGAAGCCTCAAGCTCAAATGTTCAAGGTATTGATTTTGACACTGTGCAACGAGTTAGGAAAAATTTATGTTATGCTAAAGCTTCCAGCAAATGGACATAAGGGCTTTATCAGGATGGCATTTTCCACATTACTAAATTTAGGTAATTCTTTGTTAATGTATCTGATAAAAGAAAGGAACTAATAGGTGAGATTCAACAGATCAGGAAAGAACATAGTAGCACATTTTTTCTTTCAAAGGAAATTGAAGAATTATTCTCCATGGAGCACTCTTTGTTGATAAGCGAAAAAATGGTGGATGACCCTAAAGAAATTGATCCTAGTTGGTATGATTCATTGGAGTGGAAATTGATAGTATATGAAGATTATATGAAGGAAATCAATAAAGTGTTAGAAAAATACTTTGACATATTGGGGCATGTGTAGGATCATCATGGAAAAAGCAGGTCCTTAAGTGGCAAAAAATTTAGAAAAATCATAGTTAGACAACTTGTAAAAATTTGAATAAGTTATCTATATTATTTCAAAAATATGTAAGAATAGAATATGTAGAAAATTGTCGAAGCCTCTAAACTACTAGGTTTTTTTTTTTAATTTATTGGTGAAAATTAAAGTTTCAATGTAGTAGTACTTTTAAATTTCAAGGAAAATAAGAAGTAGGTGTTTGTCCGATCACCCTAACCACAATAAAATGATAATATTTTGTAAAATTCTCGACAAGTAGAAGACCTCATTCGATGATGTATTATTTCTTTGTAATTTTTTCCAAGTAAATAATTAATTATGAACTTTTTATTACAACTTTTTAAAAAATTGACCACCTTTAATTTACACAAAATTCATGAAATCTAATTTTTCTTTTATTAATCCTATAGTATCCAAATAAGCATAGAATGTGCTGATGTTTTGATTCACAAAAGATACCAGCCTTGAAAGCTATATGTTTTTCAATCACCTATCAATGAGGACTTTAGTCAATTCAAATAGAAAACAATACACTATTTATTAAATTCAGTAAATTGTAATTTATATCAGGAAAGTCGAGAAACTTTTAAAAACCCTTTTCAATTCATCAATTTTGGGTCCAAAAAAAGTCGTCAGCCACATACCCTACAAATACCCATCATATTGCCACTTTTTGGCCCATCATGATCCTACACATACCCATTGGTAGAGATCAAGGACAACTTCAATGCTCTTGAAGTGGACTTCACAAATGGGTTTGATGAAAATGTACTCGATCTTGTAGACATATTGAGGGAATTTAAAGAGGTGTGTCATAGAGAAGTAGTTGACCCTAAGACATCCACTGCAAACTTCTTCAGAAAATTAAGTTACTGGCCTATATGAGTTCATATAAGTCAAAAAAGGAGAACATCTATGAAGTGCTAGCTGATTCAGACCATGTACTTTCAATATGGAGGAAAAGGTTGTAAATCACCATGACTCTAAGAAGCAAAAACATCACTGCAATTTTCACCAAGTACTAGGAATATAGGCAAAGAGTAAAGGCGTAGGAGGCCTTATTGAAGGAGTAGGAGGTGAAAATAATTGAAAGCATAGGAGTTAATGTTGGGAGTGGGACCATTGTTTAGTTTTTAGTTTTTAAGTTATTTTCTTTAATTTGTCTCTTTTGATACTTCAAAGAGTTTTTATTTTAATTTCTAAAATGGTTGTCTTCAAGAAACTGTTATCAAGACAAAAAAACTCTGCTCTTTTTGTTGCTTTTCTGTTATTTCAATATAGAAAGACAATGGTTAAGTTCATGCATACGTAAGCTTTGAGTTATGGTGTGTGGATTTATTGTAATTTTTCTCAGTAGTTTGCCAGTGGATTGTCTATTATTGGACTAATAGTTTTTTGGTTAGTTTCATTGTCGTGGAATGTTTATCTATGAGTAAAAATTTTATGGTGATGGATGCTTAAGGATTTCTCAGTATAATTTAGGTGATTTGGTAATTTAAGCTTTTATTGTTTAAGTTGTGTGGATACCTTTATAAGTTATTTATGTTGAACTGTTAGCTTTTGTTAGCTTATAAGTTATGGATGTTGAATTGTTAGCTTCTGTTCAAGGAATGAATTAATATTCATTTCAGTTATTTATCAAAGATTGTTTGAATGGCAATGCAATAGGAATTTGTAAGTAATTGTGTTGTTATTTAAAAATGATGCAGAATCACATATGAAATTTAATACCATGGAATACAATATAAAATATCATCAACTACAGTTTCGAATATTATTCATGAAATGCAATATAAAATAAAATATCATGAAGTGCAATGATTCACAATTTCATTGAATACAATATAAAATATCATCAACTATAGTATGAAACAATGTAAAATAATCCATGAAGTGTAGTATAAATACCTAAAAGTTGCTAATTCTCTTCCATTTCCCAAAAAAAGTTAGGGTCCTCAAACTGACATTCATCTTGAGATAAAGTAAAAGAGTCATCTTGAATTTATTTTGAGTCTTCTCTTCATTTTCTTCAGCTTGCATCTCAAATTCAACATTCATTGTGTGATTTGTGTCAATGTCAGTTGTCCTAGTCCCACTACCACTAGTACCAACATTTGTAACTGGAGCATTGCACAACCTAGTCCTTCTTTCACATGTGGACCTCTAGATTGCAAGTGCCCTTTCAAAAGGAAAATTAAAGACATTATATGTAGTTCCTTTCAACCTCAAGCAATTTTCAAAATTCTTGTCTAGTTTGTTTCTTAACTTTGATTTCAAAACCCCCAATCTACTGAAAACTCTCTCATCCTACACTGACCCCAATATCATTGTTTGACATAAATCAACAAGTTTGCAGTATTCTGATATCGAATCACACAATATTTCACTCTGACCTAAGTTTTCCCGAACCTTTTTTATTTATCTCAAGATTCAAAGGCCTTCTCCATGCCCATGGATTTATACTTGTACCTCATAACTATTGCAAAACTCCTAGATTTTTTTTCTAAGATTAGCTTCATTTAAAATTCCTTCTATTTTTTTCTCATTGTATGTTACACTTTTCAAAAAAAAATTGATCAATATTTTTACTTGATCATTAAAATATTTTGGGTTATCTCAGTTTTCCCAAAATTGAGTATACACAATACCCATAGCTTCAAGTATTTCATGTCGAGGGAATCTTTCATGAATCTCTAAGGAAAGAGATTTTGCAATTTCCTCCAAATTATCACTAACAAATTTAACAATGTCGTTAAAATCTTCCTCATTAACAGCTACTTCTCTACTGGATTGCCTAGCTATCTTACAATGGTACATTGGTATCTCATATCCACATACACAAATACATAAGTACCCACTTGCATTAAACTGTAAATAATTATTAGGATTATTCAAATTAGTAATTTTCTGCCACATGAAATAATCCGGGCCTTCTTGTGTTAGATCTAGATATAGATGATTGAGGGCCAAGCATGTATGTTTACATAGATTGGCATATTCATTAATATACATAGTTCTATATTGAGATTTCTTCATAAGATTATTCATCACATCCAGCATGGAGAGAAGACTAGCTAAAGTCAATAGTGTCTCTATATTGGTTAACCTATGTAAGAGGTCACAAGTTTTGTCTATTGTGTTGTGATGCTCGTACATCACTCCAATCAAGGATTGATATTCTAAAAGAAATCGTTGCATTGGTCCATGCAGGGAGATCCACTTGGTATAAACATTCTTGAGAAGCTTGTTTTCTGGTGTTATTTCCTCAACAAAATTTTGAAATTCTGTGAAACATTTGGGACTTCGACAGAAGTATGCATGGATCTTGCAGACTAGATTTCCAACTTTTGATACTGTAGGAAACTTACTTACAATTTTGAATATAAATTCATTTTGTGGGCCATGCAGTGAATGCAAAGCACGTATGGTGTACAAGTAGTTTCTAACTTTGTGCAAACATTGGTCCTTTGACCTTACATCACTACAGCTCCATCAGCTCCTACACACACCAACATTTTGACAATTGTCAACTCATCCATATTTACAATTTCATTCAAAAATTTCTTGACTAGTTCAAATTGATTTTGTGACATTGAATTATCCTTCATTTTATGAACATAGAGAAGATGAGCTTGGTGAGCATGTCATTCTACAATATAAAAATGCATACAAACCCAAGAAGTATTGTTTACCATAGTAACTTCATCTAAAGATAATGCAATGAAATTTGACTCTTTTACTTTCTCCTTTAAATCTTCCTTCTCAATTACAGCAAGACAGTTTTCCCATTCCCATCCAACATTTATTGACCAATGTGAGAAGGGATAGTGAGGAACACCCAAATAAGATAATAAACCAAAATATTTTGGTAGTTTGTAATAGGACACCCTCTAGACAAAATATGAAAAACAACACTCATCTGAATAGTTTTTGATAGATTTGGTACTTCCATTGATTTTCCAAATTGTGCCTCAAGTGTAGTTTTACATGCAACAAGCTTCAACATTATTTTTTCATGCTCTTCATAATCCACATCATACCTAACATGAAGACATCCTTCCTTTGATTTCAATCATATGACTAATTGTTCCTTTTTTTCTATTATTTATGACGAGGGAGCAAACCCGAGACACAGAATAACACTCACAAAATAGGGAATAATATCTTATTAAAAAATATGGAACTCTTACATGTAGAGGATCTTAGATCCTCGAGCTCTGAGATACATGCAAATTACAGACTTACAAAAAATTACCCAGATCCCCCTTTCGCAGCATGTGAACTTCTTTCCCAAAAAGTTACCCAAAAATCAGAAATTAGCCCATAAATAGCCCCTTTTCTGTTTGGAACCAAAAACAACATTCAAGATATGAGTTTTGGTAGTTTGGCGCCAAAATTACAATTTGAAATTCAAGTTTAAATTCGCAGTAAAAAATTAGCACATTTCTAAAATATGCACCAGCTTCCGGCAGCCATAACTTTTAATCTGACTGTTGGATCTTTAATGATAATACCTTTTTCGGAAAGCTCTTGAAAAGATTATTTTCTATAAAGTATGCTTTTGGTAGACTACTTTGGCGTTTCCGCAAATTTTCAAGCCCATCCGGGATCATTTATTGCCTCAAACTGAGCTCGGAAGGTTTTTTAGGGAAAAAAGCAGAAATTGGAACTTGAATAACTTTCAAATCGTGAATGATCTTGACCTAATTTTTTCACTAGACTGAGTATTTTTCCATCCTGAACTTTCCCATAAATTTTTGTCTTCCCACAACTTCAAATTCAAACCTGCTAAAAATAGCAGTTGAGCAGAAAAAGCAGAAAAGCAATCCTAAAAGTTGGAAACTCTTATTCGACAAAAAGGGTATCCAAAAATGCAAAAACATCTACAAAAAGAAAACAACAGGAACAAAAAATGGAAATCATCTTTTGGGTGATGCAAGATTGCCCTCAAACCACTGGATGCTCCTGCATCAATTTGTTTTTCATAAAATTTATTGATATGATTTTCTATAGTGTCAATCTTTAGTTGCAATGTCTTGCCTCTTCCACATTTCCAACTACAAATCATACATTTGGCCAATGTTGCATTTTCAATATCATTTTCTTTCACTTTGACAACCAACCAAGTTGAAAATTCCTTTTCATTTCTCACTCGCACCCCATTTTTTATTTGCTTCTTCTTTTCTTGCTACCAACATCATCCTCATCCAATTCAATTATCTTATTCTAGCTAACCAGGGTATCCCTTGGAACATTTTATGTGATATTTCCATCCTCATTTGATATATTTTGATTAAACTTGATGTCAATCTCAACTTGACCTTCTGGTGGTGGTGAGGTATTGTGAATGCCTTCTTCATTAATATTTGGTGGAAGAGTTGATGATGTAGCTCCATCTTGATTTGATGGATTAGAATCTTTGGAAATTCCAAAGTAAAACTGTATGGTACCTCTATTTCTAAGTTTTGGGTGTTTTGATGGCCTCCCAGTCTCTTCACTATCCTGAGGGGCAGAAGGAGCCTCACCCTTGCTACTTGACATATTGATCTCTCACTTTGAATAAAAATTGGAAAAAAATGTCTTCTTGTTTAACAATAGAGAATATAGATCTCATTCCCTACTCATTATGATCTTTAACTTTAAGACTGAAGAAAGAATGGAAAAGAGATAAAGAAAACTTATTATTATAACTAATAACACTATGAAGAAATGATCACTCACCTTTAAGTCTACGTTTTCAACTTTCGCTGACTTTCGAATCGAGAAGTAGAACCTCGGAACTAAACAAAATGTGTAAGAATAAATTACAGTTTTGATTGTATTTATATCAATCCATATTTGGAAAATTCCACGAGATTTTTAAATGGTATATTAAAAATTTGGAGAATCCAACATGCTTATACAACGATATGTTGTAGTTTTCAAGGAGAAATGTGTCCTCAAATGTAATTATTTTTTAATGTTATTGGCGAAATAGGTCCTCATAAGCAACTATTTATTAATTTTAATTGGCGAAATGGGTCTTCACAAGAAACTATTTGTAAAATTTAATTGGAAAAATGGGTTCTAACACAATGTTGTTTTAATAGTATTGGTGAATATGTAGGTGTTTTATTACATGCTTCCAAGATTCTAGGCATAAATATTAGTTGGCCCATTTGAAATGCATAGTTTGTTATGGAGAATTTGTTGCTTAAATATGCCTCATAAAAAAAAAATCATTTGTGAATAGACATGCATTTGACCTATAGTTTGTAAAATCTAGGTGATTTGGACACCTTGTTGGTTTGCACAAATTTTCCAATTTTGACTTGGTCGATTTCTATAATTCCCCAATTGGTGAAGATTTTCCACTAATTTTTTCCTTGGTGGACAAAGAGGTTGTAGCTTTTGTAATTTATATGGTCTTTTATGTTTAATAGATTCACCAACTTCTCTAGATGGGATTAGTGTAGGTCTTGAGATTATCCTATCTTTATCCTTCTTATTGATATGATATATTGGTTCTTCTTTACGAAGAAGGATATCCAAGATCACCGTACCATCACTTCAAAGCTTGAGATATTCTCTAGGAGGCTTCTCATTATGCTAGGGATCTTGATATCCTAATCCCTTTGTGTTTTCATCAGTTGGTTTTTGTTCTAAGAGTTGATAAATTTCATGTTCACTTGTTGTGTCATAGCCATGTTTGCTCAAGATTTTCAATCCTTTTCCATATGTTTCCTCAAGGTTGATTGGAATGTTTTTTTACTTTGTTATCATAAAATAGTTGAGTGTTTTCATGTTTAGAGGAACTAGGTTCACCTATTGTAGGGAACTTAGGTTCAACTTTTGCTTCAGTTTCAAGATGTAAGTAACCAAAAATATGAGTAGGTGGTATTGTGGGAGGATCTGATTCTTTCATGGATGGATAGAAAGATGCATTAGCTTCAAGGTTATCAAGACAATTATTTAGGAACTTATTCATTTTGTCATCATATTCTCCAATGATGTCAACATCATGAGGAGGAAATGCATTAGAACTTGAGTGAGCATGAGTGAGTTGAATTTCATTAGGGTCATTACCAAAGGAACAATTTGGCATATCTACCAAATATTTCAAGGACATGTACAATTTTCCAAAGAACATATCCATGATGCAATCTATTGAACAAATGCACTTGAAATGAAGGAAATTGGAATAACAACAAACCTAGAAACTGAAATTGAAAAAAAGGCAACCAACAAAAACACAAAAAAGCAATTTTAGATCCTAAAAACTAGAGAATCAAATTTAACAGGGACTAAGATGCCAAGAAGGGCCACTTGGTCCTCTTGTTGAGATTTTGGAGTTCCAGGGGTTGAAATAGACAACAAACAATAGAGATAAATTTCTAAAGAAAAAATATTGAAAGGGACTAAGACACCAAGAAGGGTGTTTTAGTGCTAGCAAAGGTCTTTTGCAGAAAAATAGTGAATTCTAGAATGCCAACAGTATTTATAGATTTCCTATGCAAGTTTTTGATGCTCAGAAATAGAAAAATGTGCAAATATGTGCAAGAAAATGTAACTAGGAATAAGCAATTGAATACAATATAGAATGCAATTTTTTTCACTTTTGAATGCAATAAGAATGCAATGAAGATGAAGAGAAATTCACTTTTCAATTTTTTCGATGAAATGAAATGATGCAATAAAGTAAATATGTAACCTATATGCACTTTCACTAATGCAAATATAGGAAATCCTAAATGCACCTTCACTAATGAAAAATGCAAGATACCTTAGATGCACTTTAAGTAATGCAATGCAAGAATGAATGTAATCTAGATCTATGGAGTTAATGGACTCCAAATAATTCATTAATGCTAAAAAGTTGAGTTCACCAAAATAATGGATGGAAAAATTAATACACTTAGAGATATCACTCTTTTTCCACTCAATCATTCACTAATGCCCTAGGAATCCAAATTGGATTGATAACAACCTCACAAGGTGATTCAATTCTCAATCAGGAAGGACCTAGGAGGGGGTTCTTTTAATTCTAAGGGGTTCACCACCAAGCAAATTCTTGGAAAAAGAAATTTTGGAAAAGGAAATTTTGGAAAACACAGTGTGATATGCAAAATGACCTATAACTAGAAATGTAAGCTAAATGAGAGATGCAAATAATAAAATTATGCAATAGGGAGATAGTATGTGTGTACTTGAGAAGTCTATCTAATGTTGTGAGGATTTTGGAAATGTAACTAATGCTATCAAAAAGTATTGTGGAGGACTAAGATGCCCAAAATGGTGTACTAGTCTCACTACTATTTTTTGGGGTAAATATGGATTCTTCAGATCTTAGAATCGGATCTCAAAAAATATTTGAAAAATAGGCCTGGGGGGACTAAGATTCCCAAGATAGCATATTATTCTTGTTCTAGATTTCTGCAAACTCTGAATACGATCCTAAACTCCAAGGTCTGCACTTGCTTCGCTTCGATCTCAAGTTTTGAAACTTTTGGATTCAACCTATAGGTGAGTTTCTGTGAAGATGATTTAACCTTGTAATGAAAATTTGAAAATTTTCCAACTTTGAACTCCAGGTGATCTTCAAGTCTTCAACCTAGATTTGCAATCACAAATATGCAAGATGGGAAAAACTTGTTGTTTGTTAGTGAATGGGGGTTTTCCTTGGTCAAACCCTTTGTTGGTAATTAAACCTTGAAATGAAATAGAAATAATGAACGAAATGATTAATGAACAACATGCAAGGCTACAACTCACCAAACCCTTATAAAGTATGAAAACTTGTGTAATGGCTGCAATGGATATGGATCTTGAATGCTTGAAAGATAGGACTTGACTTGCTTTGCTTGAATCAAAACCTTACATCACAAATGTTAGCACAACACACATGATGCAAGAAAACTCTTTGATATGATGCTTGAATCTTAAAATGACTTCAAATGCTTGATAAATCTTCTCTTGAATGCTCTCACAATAGAATTGGATGCTTGATAGATTGCTAAAGATTGCTTGTTAGGAGAAAATGAGAGAAGGAACCTTGTATTTATATTTACTTATGCTTAATATCCTAAAATTATATCACAAGCTGACATATGAATTCATTAAATAAAGGAGGCTAAATCTAGTCAAAATTTGAAATTAAATCTCAAAAAGGCCTCAAGGAGGACTAAAATGCCCTAGGTGGCGTGTTAGCCCCAAGTCTTAAAAACTTGTGGAATAGACACTAAAAAGAGTTTGAATCTAGATATGTTAAAATCAGGGTCCTAAGAAACTTGGGGGACAAAGATGCCCTATGTGGTGTTTTAGTACCGACCCAAAAATCAGGGACACACTGATGGAATCATGAAGTTACCATTTATGCATTGGAGAATATTTAGATTAGCAAGAAAAAGATGTAATTAATAGGGATTGTGGAAAGAAAATAGGACCAATTAAGTCATAAAGAAGCATAAATAAAGCAAGGTAGGCTCAAACAAGTGTGAGAATGCAAGGGTATGCATTTTCCTACACTACATGACCAACAAACTACATTATATCTAGTGCTCAAATGTTGCAATTAGAACCCTTCCCGCATGTTTTCTCCATTGATGTATTTTGAGGTTTATCGTTATATTCTTCTACCATTGTAATTATGTATTACAAATTTATTGAAATTTTTTCTTTATATATAATTGTCATTCTTTATTCACCTACAAGTTCCAAACATTTTGCAACCTCTAGTTCCCTATGTCGCCAAGAATGTCATTCCTATAACTAGCCCGCCACTAATGAAAAGTCCACTACAAATGATCATCCAACAACCTAAAGAAACCTTTCATAAGGGCTTATCATTTTATTCACTTCTACATTGAGGTGCTAATAAGAGTTTTGAGTAGAATCTAATGCACACTCTATTTATATCTTCTTCTTTAGTAAGCCATTTACCAATTGGGGTCTCCTATACAAATTGTATTGCTTTTGTAGCCCTTTTAATCTAGGTATAAGCATGAAAATACTTAGTATTTCGATCTCCCTCTCTCAACTATATTTACCTTGAATTTTTCCTCCAGTATATCTCTTCGCTTACACATAGTTCTTCTCATTCCCTTGTAACTTTTTTTTTATCATATAAAGAGGCATCTAAGCCATTTTGGATAATATCCTCATGGACTTCCTTCAACTCTTTGTGAACTAAATCATTTTTCTAAAAGATATTCTTGAAAACCTCTTTGTTCCAATTTATAATCTGTTGCTTGGCATATATTATCTTTTTACATAATTGAAACAGATTCTTTGTACCCTACTAGATTATGGTACGTTAATCCACCATTGTTGAACTAATTCCATGAATTGGTGATGTCTAAACCACATGCTCTCAAATTTGAATAATGATTTAAATTTTGGGTGGGAGACATTTGATATGTTGAGATAAATCGCATAGTGACTATACCCTGCATAAGGAAATATTCCTGACACTAGACTATGGTGCAAGTTGAACCAATTTGAAGTGACTAAATACCTATCTAACCTCTCTGCTATCCCTTTTAATCTAGGTAGAAGCACAAAAATATTTAGTATTTTGATCTCCCTCTCTCAACTATATTTCCCTTGAATTTTTCCTCCAGTATATCTCTTCCCTTGCACATAGTTCTTCTCAATCCCCTATAACTTTTTTGTTTATCATATAAAGAGGCATCTAAGCCATTTTGGATAATATGCTCATGGAATTCCTTCAACTCTTTGTGAACTAGATAAATTTGCTGAAAGATATTCTTGAAAACCTCTTTGTTCCACTTTATAATCTATTGCTTGGCATACATTAGCTTTTTACAAAATTGAAACATCTTTGTACCCTACTCTTATGGCATGTGTTAATCCACTAATGTTGAAGTAATTCTATGAATTGGTGATGTTTGAATGACATGCTCTCAAATTTGAATAATGATTTAAATTTTGGGTGGGGGACATTTGATATGTTGAGAGAAATTACATAGTGATTAGACCCTACATAAGGAAATATTTCTGACACTAGACTATGGTGCAAGCTGAACCAATTTGAAGTGACAAATACCTATCTAGCCTCTCTGTTATTTGCAAAAAACCTTTTCTTATGTTTTTCCAAGTATATTTCCCCTTTTTTGGAACAATGTCCTTTAGAGCATTAGCGCTGATGAATGTACTGAAATCTATCATTGCTTTGACAGGTGGACTGATGCCCCCATTCTTTTCTTGTAATGAATCTATAACATTAAAATATTCTACTAGTACAAATTTTTCATCTCCTAAGTCAATTAATAATTGTGTGATTTGATCCCAAATACTTTTCTTATCAGAGGTTGAAGTCGACCCATAGATGTTTAACAACTAGAATTTCAAATCGAATTTAGTTACCTCAACAACTGCCAGTTACTTTCATTTTTGCTTAACAATATATCTACTATTTTAGGGTTCCAAACTATTACATATACTAAGGTTTTTATTCCTATTATAAAAATAATAAAGGTTTTTTATATCTATTAATAATATCCTTAAAAATGGTAAAATATTGGATTCAGATTCTATCCATTAAAAATTTATATTTTTGTTCAATAGAAAAGGTCTTCTAATATTATTAAATTTATTTTTATTTGACAAATGTTTCAAGGTTATTTAACGGAATGATAAGTTATAAGATAATATTATTTGGTTGGGGAGGAGGTTTTTTTTTACATGGATCCTATGTATTTATATTCTTTATTATCATTCACTAAAGAATAGTTTGCAAGAATAAATGATTTAGGGTATCCATGATCCTAATAATGTTCGGTCCAATTAGTCAAAGAGTATTTGGTATAAAGGTCTTGAGTAAAAAAAAAATTACATGGATGATGTTATTTAATAAACTTCTTGCTAGGGATGTTTTGCATGGTCCTAATTCTAAATCTTATCTAGTTTAAGAAAAAAATGAGTCTCTCATTGATTTTTTTTATTCCCATTTTCCTATGTTAGTCTAAGAATGGTATTCACCTATTTGGTATTTTGTGTATAGTAAATATAGCATCAATTGGTTTGATATTTTATTTTGGAAAGTTGGGAGTTCCTATTCTCTTACTAATATTTTGAATAGGTGGTGGTTGATTGTGTATCTATAAGTTATCTAGTTTGTGTGGATTGATATAAATGAGAATATATTTTGGGTATGTCGATGCATCCTCGATAGATTTTCCTGAAAAGTCACAATTTCAATGGTTTCTAATGTTGTTCCTATGTAGGTGCATAAGAAAAAAAATAATATGATTTAATTCATTAGTGACAATCTAATTATTGAGATCCTTATACGATGCAATGGGTTAGAGTACCTATGTTTATTTTATTACCATTATGGTGACCTATTCAAAGGGATATCACTATTGTTAATGAATTTTATTAGTCTTCTATGGATTATGATAATTTTTAAATGGATTATTTTTTCCCTAAAAGGAAAATGCTATTTATAATTCTTCAGTTGGTAATGGTGATGATTTATCTTTTTAATGATCTTTCTATTGCTCTTGTTGATCTTGGGGGAGGTGGTTCCTTTTTTTCACTGATGATCCTCTTGCTAGTGGTTTTCATAGGAGTGGTGTTATTCTTGATGTATTTGTTGTCCTAGGTGGAGGTGACCCTAATAGAAAATGAAAAGATATTGTTATAAATATTACTAGTCAATTTGATGTGTGAAGTGTTTTTGGGCCTTCTTCTAATCATAACTCAAACATGGATGTTTCACCATTATTTATTGTTCCAATTAGGATATATCATTATTCATGGCTTTAGGATCATTGTGAATTTATAGTTAAATCTCTTGAGAAGGATATCAACTCTTTTATTGATATGGAAAATAAGAAAATTAGTGATAAACGATTACTATTGATACTTGATACTTTTATATATGATTTGGATATTCTTGTAGAAAGTATCATTATTTGATCCTTAATTTGATTGCTTATATGTTTTTTATTAAGTTAATTAGGTTTTTGGTAGGGCTCAAACCTTGTTACAAAATAAGAATGATAAAAAATAAGTTTTCCAAGAAGATATCAATAATATCAATTCTAACAATTTCTCAATCCAATCTTATGCATCTTTAAACCGATAGGGTTTGAGTGTAAATGAGAGACCAATTTAGAAAGACATTTCTTCCTCATTTGTACAAATATCTAAGAAGAATTAACTTTCCAAATAAATAGACCTAAGAGATGAGTGATGAGAATCCCCCTTAGAAGGCCCATCTAAGAGAAATACATAATTTGAGGAACAACGTGTAGTTTTTTATTGTTAATATACCATCTTGGGTATAATGAAATGATCTTTAGAAATTGAAGGCATAATTAAAGCAATAGAAATAGGTTGTTGAGCTTCAAAATTATCATCCCTGAGTTTTGTAAACTGTGAGGATGAGTGTACTCAATATATCCACCGCTCAAATTAGAAATATGTCTTTATCATCCCTACTGTATGAATGGGAGGACCGACAAACTCCATTATATCCACCGCTCAAATTAGAAATATGTCTTTATCATCCCTCCTGTATGAATGGAAGGACCAACAAACTCCATTATATCCACCGCTCAAATGTGGCAATCAGAACCCTTCCGACACGTTTTCTCCATTGATGTCGTTTCAGCTCTATCGTTATGTTATTCTGCCATTGTAATTTATATGCTAAAGATTTATTGACATCTTTGTCTTTATATATCATTGCCATTCTTTATTCACCTACAATTTCCAAGCCTTTTGCAGCCTCTAACTTCCTATAAGCAACCCACCACAAATGAAAAGTCCAATACAAAAGATCATCCAACAACCTCAAACAGCCTCTCATAAGGGCTTATCTACAGCCCTTGTTGACTCTCATCCATGAAAAAACACGAGCCAGTATATGCCTAATTGTACCGCTTAGTGGGGTTCTGATTCAGGTTGATTGCATGAAGAAACTATGTAGATCTGAAAGGCCTGCTTGATCCTCTAATCCTGAGTCCAGATAACTGTGTCAGTCATAGTGGACCTTAAAAATAGTGGCTGGAAGGTCACCAAATATATCTAAGCCTTTCATAAGGGCTTATCTACAGCCTTCATGGACTCTAATCCATGAAAATACACAAGCTAGTATATGGCTAAGTGGGATTATAATTCAGGAAAATTTGACGTTGATTGGATGAAGATACTAAGAGTGTGGCAGGCGAAAATCAAATAGTGCGAGCACTTGAAATACTAGCAGTTTGGTAAAGCGTGACGATGAGTGTACAATTTAAAAAGGAGAACCAAGTTGTACGCTACGTGAGTTTCAGCTTCTGTATTTGTTTTTAGTGCGCACTAACAAACAAACCATTTTTTTCTTGATACTTTTGATATATATTTGCACGTTCCGATTAAGCAAACGAAACCCCGAATCTTTCTTCTTAAAACTCTGGATATTTTAAGTAAAGCGCATTATCAGAAAAGTGGATAAACGAGCACCATTCATTGTGCACTTTTGCAAAGGTCCACTTCGCAGAAAAATAAGAGTTTCTTTTGGATTGAATAAAATCAAGTGTTGTACTATTAAACAGTCGTGCTTGTTATTTCCTGCAGTGGATATTTGACGGCAGCTTTCTTGCAAGTGAGTTTAGGAGATCTCTGTTATTCAAGCTTTTTACAGGCAGATTAATCTATCATTGTATTTAAATCTACTCAATGCCATGCAAGATTTGAGAGCTATATTCATATATCATTTATGTTTCACATGTCAATTGGTGCAATACAAGAAATTTAAACCTACATAATCATTCTAGCATGTGTGTGGCTTTTTCTTGATCCCTAGACTTGTACCTATTGGAAACATTTTTCATACTTTTTCCATAATTTTAGTTGATTAAGATTACAGAGACTAGTGATTAATTTTTTGGAGGGTGTTTTGCATTGATTTTATATTTTCTCTCATGAACATAAGCAAAATGTATGACCATCTTTTGGTGTGCCTACTATTATATGCATATGCATAAGGATAGGGAAAGAGCTTTGATAATTGTAATGAGAAGAATGTAATTTTTATCTAATAGTAAATAAAGTTAAATATTGGATTTTCTGTTTATTTTTATTTTTGGAGGTCATCTACAAATTATTTGTAGATAGGTCCAATATGGGAGCACAAGCCTTCTTGGGTTGAACCTCTTCAGCTAAGAGCCAAGGATTTAAGGGTATCCATTCCGCCAAATTTATCGAATTGGCTAAACCTCTAAGCCTTCTTGGGTTGAACCTCTTTAGCTAAGAGCGAAGGATTGAGGGGTACCTATTCCGCCAAATTTATCCAATTGGGCCGAACCTCTTTGGCTAAGAGCCAAGGACTGAGGGGTATCCATTCTACCAAATTCGCCTGGGCCACGATCCATTTTTTGGGGCTAAACCTCTTTGCCTAAGAGCCAAGGATTGAGGGGTATCCATTCCACCAAATTCGCCTGGGGCACATTCCCAACCTTATCGCTTATGATGTCGGAGTCTTGCACTCAGTAAAACTTAATCCGTGGTGAGTTCATTAAGAACCATTCAACTTCACCAATAGATCAATGACCCATTGACAAATTTTGGATTTTTCACTAGAAACGAATTTTCTCAGATGTGAAAATAAGTATTATTGATTCAATTGTATAAGCTAATTAGACTTTTTTTTCATATAATTACTACAAAATAAATACATAATTTTGATTCCAAAAAATATCTTGAAATTAATCGTAATTTTTAAAAATATATGTTAATAGAATTCTCTACCTAATTATAAAAATTAATAACATTTAATTAATACAAATTATATACATAATATTTAATCTAAGTTAATTTTATCTTTTAGATCCATCTTATTGGAAGTTTATTTTCCATTACAACTTTCAATTTATTGAATTGTCTTAGTTTTTTTTTTTTATTACTTATCAACTGTGAAAATCTTGCTTGGGTGAGGATAATATACAAAGGTCAAATATTTAACTTTTTCGATTTATTCTCAGTTTTTCTTTCCAATTTTAGAACATTAAACCCAACGATAGTAGTATCTCGGACCTTATGAATTCCTCCCGCCGAGTGAACAGTAAGAAGGAAACCCACCAAAGAAAAAGAACAAGAAACGAGTAAACAGGGATTGCCATGGTTTGATTATGGCCCCACGCGTCCATTGCGCGCTCCATAAATTGTTCCACGCATTCCTCTCCTTCCATCTCTGCTAAATTGCAGTTGTATGTTCTGGTTTCTTGAATAATCTTCCACCACCAATCCTTTTGTCTGGAAAGCTTACTGCAAGGCCTATCCATGAAATTTCCAACCTCCTTAAAACTCTCCACCCTTTCCCCACTCCACATTACCAGATCCCATCCAACCCATAACGCCCAATTAACAGCAGCCCCAAAGAATTCCAAGTCACCAACATTCATATTCAACAAGCATGCCATTCCTATAACCTGCTCTTTAGCCAGCCCACCGCTAATCCAAAGCCCAATACAGAAGATCTTCCAACAAGTTCAAACAGCCTTTCACAATGGCTTATCTACAGCCCCCATTGACTCTAGTCCAAGAAAAAAGACAAGCTCGCATATAGCTAATCCTACCACAAAGTGGGATTCTGATTCAGGGAATCATGATGTTGATTGGATGAGGAAGCTATGTAGATCTGACCCTTCTCCAAAGCAGAGTTTGGCAGGCAAATGGAGAGAATACCATGGTGCTAACAACTGGAAAGGGCTTCTTGATCCTCTTGATGCAAACTTGAGAAGAGAAATTGTTAAGTATGGAGAGTTTGCTCAGGCTACTTATGATGCTTTTGTCTCTAATCCGGATTCCACCTCCTATGCTAACTGTGTCACTAATGATCTCGATTCATTTTTTGATATAGTGGGGCCTAAAAGGAGTGGCTACAAGGTCACTAAATATCTTTATGCAACCCCCACCGTCCAAATGCCAGACTCGCTTGCAAGAATACTACCATCACCACTGAAACCCACCGGGCAGTCATCTAACTGGATGGGATTTGTTGCTGTGAGTGATGATATGCAAGAAATCAAAAGATTGGGTCGAAGAGATATTGTCATTGCATGGAGAGGCACCGTCACTCCTTCTGAATGGGCTGAAAATCTTAAGACAGATCTAAAATCGTTAAACTTCATGCCATCGCAAGCTGATCTAGATAGCTCTTCTGGTTTAAGTTATGGAGACCTTCATCCAAAGGTTGAAAATGGATTTCTAAGCCTCTATACCAACTCTTCCAAGGCTGATGATAATGGCAATAGAAATTCAAGTAAAATAACTAGTAGTGCATCAGAGCAGGTTATGAAAGAGGTTCAAAGATTGGTGGAGTTATACAAGAATGAGGAATTGAGTATTACTATTACAGGGCACAGCCTCGGAGCTTCCTTGGGACTATTGAGTGCTTACCAAATTGGAGAAACATTATTAGCATCCAATAATTTAGGTGCTAAACACAATATACCTGTGACAGTGTTTTCTTTTGGAGGGCCCAAAGTTGGAAACCTTGATTTCAAAGAGAGAATGGAGAGCATAGGTGTGAAAACTTTAAGAATAGTGAATACCCATGATCTGATACCCAAACTTCCTGGCATCTTTTTGGATGAATGGATGCACAGAAAGCTTTTTAATGGAGTGAAGGGGGAGATATACAGTCATGTGGGTAACGAGTTGAGGATTAATCACTTGAATTCTCCTTATCTTAAACATGATGGTGATTTGAGCTGCAGCCACAATTTGGAGGCCCATTTGCATTTGGTGGATGGTTTTCAGAGCTCGGCTGTTCCATTTCGGTCTAATGCAAAAAGGGATTATTTTCTTGTTAATAAGACCTGTGATTTGCTTAGAGATGAATTCATGGTGCCTCCGAATTGGCTGCTTTCGTCAGAGAACTCCATTCCTACTCCAAGATCCAGATCCAGCTACATGAGCAGTCTATCTGCTAATTAATGTCTATCTCCTAATTAAAATACTTGTAAATAATAGAAGTTAGAGGAAAAGACATCCCTGAAATACAAAGTTTTGTAAAGTGTAGCGAAGTGCATACAATTTTAAAAGGAGAACTAGTTGTACAATTTTAGGCCAATTGCTCTGTACAGTTCATATATTGCACGTTTTTGTGGATATTTTAAGCAAAGCGCATTATACAAGAATGTGGATGCTTAAAGTTCTGGACATTTTCTCTGAAATAAAAATTTACGGGCCGTACGCATTCACTCCGAGCTCTCTGGATTGAATCTGCACCTTCCTCGTTTGAAATAAAGGAGAACCATTCATAATGCACTTTTACACAATTAGACTGCAGCATCTGCACAAATAAGTGATTTTAGAAAGAATTGCGTAAAGTTGCTCTAATAACTCTTGTGCGGGACGGTGTACACGCTCTTTAATTGCTATTTCTTGGATAGGGTATAGGTGGATATTTGACGACATGTTACTTGCATTTATTTCATCCTATCAAATTGGGTTTGAATTTTGTTGTTATGTAAGAGTTTCCTCTTTGACGTGTGTAATTTAGTTTGATAGTGCTAGGCTATCTTGTCAATGAATTCTATGATTTTTTCAACGGGGGAAGATTACTTTTATTGAGATTTGCATTTAGAGAGCTACTCTCTTCAAAATGTCCCCATTAGTTAGATTACGGTTTTATTCTTCTAATATCTATATCTTAATTAAAGAGTCTTAAATAAAAATTTAAGGTCCTTTTTTATTAGTTTTGTATTAAGTTGAATAATTATATTTTTTAAGAATGCTGTTTGTTTAGTCATATATATTTCTTTAAATTAGAGATTGATGAGTATTTTTATTTATATGTTTTTCTTAATGTGAGATTGAAGGATGTTTCTTTTGTCTCTATGGAGATTCTCTTAATTTTCTCCAAGCTCTCATTTTTGGTTGTTTCTTAAATACCGAATGACTCAACTATCAACAAGTCAATAACAATTTGACATCTCATCCAAATACAAAAGTGATAAATAATTGTCTCATTTTTTCAAACAAAAAAGTATTTATTTTATAGGATCCACTACTATCTATAATGTTTTATATCAATTTCATTCAATCTAATGGTTTGCCATTAGTCATCTTAGAATCATGAACTTGGCAACCTTGGAATTAATCTAGTCATTCGGGTGGAAAGAGAATTTTGGATTCTCTATTAATGGGAAGGATGAGTCCCTGTCAAAACCACCCTTATCCCTACCCACTACTAGAATATTGAGGGGCCATTCACCCTTACTCCCTTTGTAGAGGGAACCTCGACATCCCTTTTCTATAAGTATAGTAAGAAGAAAGTTGAGAAACCTTCTCTCGTTAGATCACTTAGAAAGTTAGAAAGTTGGACTCCTTGGTAGCATTTCATGCATCTAGTAATCAAACTCTTGGTCACCTCTATAGATAGTCAGGAATGTTCTATATGTCTCCTCTTCCTTCTCCACCCTCTATTCATTATGGCTATATTGAGCTATTTAATGTTTAAGAATAACCATTTTATCATACGAAGACTAGATATATATTGCTCTCTTTTTGCAAGAGAATGTTTACCTTCATTTAAAACTATCTAGAGACATGCCAACTCTCTAGAGGGTTTCAATTGAAAGTGGCCCATTGACTAACTACCAAGTTCATATGGTAGATCCATGAAGTGTCACATATTTTGTGACCTCCATGGCCTCAACCCAATTATACAATATTTTTTAGAATTGAATGGAAATAGTGTTATCTAAGAACTACAAAGATTATCTATTAGACATATTTGTGTCTCCTTTCTTACACTATGTTCTTTATATATTTTTTTATTTCTCTTCGGATGTGCCTCTATGCTCACATATCCTCTAGTAAAGGAAAATAAAATTTCCTTAAACTTAGTCTTTGCTAATTAAATAACTATGTCACATATAGACACGAATTAACCTTGATCAAATAAAATAGAGCTACATATGTGATAAATTAAATAGTTCAATGCTAAGCTAGGAAATTAAATGTAATATATATAGGTACTTGGTTATAAGGATGATGTAGATGAATGTATGATTGTAGAAGCAAAAAAATATTATTTAACTAAGATATACTAGCCAAATGATTTTCCTTAGTTTTACATTAATATTGTACTAGTTTATTACTATTTAACAAAATAATTCTTCAATCTTTATGTAGTTGAGTATCTTTAAAATACTTGCAAGTACAAAGGAAAATAAAAATTATGTGGGGTTGCTCAGAGATTTTCCTCAATGAAATCCCTATGTATCAATATTTATACCACCATAACAACAAAGATATATAGATAGAAAGAAAAATATTATGTTTTATAAATCAAAGTGCATCTAGAAATAAGAAGAATAACTAAAATGAAATATCATTGGATGTGAAAATATTAAGGTGCGCAAGGGCACAATAAAAGGAAGTTACAATAAAAATAAGAAACAATAATACTATATCTTGGAGTGGCTTGAATATGCTAAGAGGAAACAAATCATAAAAGAGACTATTATAGAGAGCTTGAGAAAGTTGTAAAAAGCTATTAAGTGCAAGATAATGTAAGAGAAATCTTATAGAGGGCCAATAGAGCGCCAAAGAATTAAAGATTGGACTCAAAAAGGGAAAGAGGGGGGAAAAGGAGGGTGATAATGAGCCATTCGGTGTCATTTTGATATGTTCTCAATAACCTCATAAGGTGAGAGGTGTAATTTTTTTTTAAAAGGTATCAAATGAGAAAATATCATAAGACACAAGTGTGATGCACATACACCCGTATGATGTGCTAGTGTCTAAATATCTTAGGCTCAAAATGATGAGAGACTAGAAGAACATAGATTTAACACAAAAGTTACACCAAAAAGTGACAAAAATAAAACAAGGCATAGAAGCACATTGAGAATTAAAAAGGCTAATGTGAGGGGTGAAATGATCCTACAAAAACACTAGGGGAATGAACACCCAAGAGAAAAAATAAATAAAGTGAAATTGTAAAGGTATTCAAATTTGACATTATAATGATTTGAGTATTGATTTGATGATCTAATCCGAGAAAAATAGTAATATAGATGTGCTTTCTACTTGAAATTTGGCGATTCAATGGTATTTTTCCTAATTGAATATATGAGTTTGAGTCACCTCTATGGTAATATATTTTTCCTAGGATTCATTTATTAGATCCTATTTGTTGTATGTGTTTTCTATTTGATTCACCCCAAAGGTTTCTCTTTTCCAAAATTTGATGACTAGAAGTGTTCATAAAGACTTTAGGAGGATGCAATCAAGAGCACAATGATATTTAACTCTGTAAGAGTATATTGTCATTAATAAAACTCCTATTGTGACTTTTTTCTAAGATATTCCTTTGATCACCTCTTCTTTGTATTCATTGGATTTTAAATTAATGTAAATAATAAAATATTATGATTTTTTGTGGGAAACTTAGGCTCTTTAGGTTTCTCTTGTAAAAAAAAAATTCAACATAAAATTATTCTAAAGGGTTGGTTGCTAAAATTGACCTAGGTATTAAAAGTAGTAAATACTATTCTAAAAGATAGAAATTTTTCTCTGTTAATTATGATGATTGATGATGGTTTTGTGTGTTAAAAATGATAATATAGCTGATGTTTAAATGGATGAGTGTAAATCTAGTTTTTCTCTAGGAGGTGTTAAAACTAATAATATCCCTTTTTATGTTCAAAGGTTGAATATGAGGGGAAATACCCCTCCTAGTTAATTGTCTTCCCTCTTTTTAACCTATTTTAATGAAATTATTAAGCTTTGATATTAGATGCACTAAGGATCATTAAAATAAATATTTGGTTAAATCACTTTGTAAATATAGATCTAACATTGATTCTTTTTTACTTTATGAGCCTAAATTTTTAGTGTGTTATTTAGAAGGAGCTTATAATGCAATTATGCCAAACTCTATTATTTATTTAGCTAAACATATTAAAGGGAGGGGGCCATTTCTATTTATATCAATTCTTCTTTGGGACAAAATATTATTGGACATGGACCTCTTCCTTGTCATGGATTTGTGTGGACTAAATTGATTATTTATGGTAATATTTTATTTATTTATTCTTTATATGACCCTAAAGGGTATAGAAATAGATCAAACCTTTCGAATGGGTTTATTATGAACAT
>VDFB02274162.1:0-28341 GCA_007258455.2 Sequoia sempervirens | reverse complement strand
TAATCAAGGCAACAAGATCTCAATATACATGCACCCTAATAAAAGACCATAAATGTCATTTGAGGTATGAAATGTGTCCTAGATATTCTTTAATACTCAAATCAACACAACATATTTCAAAGAGTCCACAGCATATTTGCGCCTTAAAGAGAACGCCTTTGTTTGCTTAGGACATATATTCGTACTTGCAACATCATGAAATTCAACACAATGCAACAAATGAGAAATATGCATAATGATAAATACAAACAACTTCACACACTACGCAGCTTGAGTGAAAAGGGTGTTCATTACGGAGACTTTAAAGAGAATGCACTTCAGTGTGGAACACATCCAACTACCCTTTTAGATGCAGAATGTTTATATGTTAGATTTATTCGGTCTCCCCCCTACAGTGAATGCTGCTATAAATGAGGTCAGGTGCCATCCTACCAAGCTTTCAGATGATGCATTTGTCGATATCAACTCATCCTACCAAGCTTTATGATTTTCAATGAAGCATCTATGATGGAAGAGTCCTGCGAGTTCACAATAAATTATCCAAACCATTAATAAATGCTATTGCTTGGAAGATAACAAACACAACAAAATTTATATTTCCAGTGCAGGTTTAACAGACCATGTGTCGCTTATGTCAACTCAGTCAGAGACTTATGATCATTTACCATTTACTAGGAACATCCGCTTCCAATGACCAGAGATGAAAATCACCGAAAATCACGTGGATGGCAGTAGGGTTGTCTGTGTTGGCATGTGTGATGGATGGAATACAGACTGGCAGACAATGAAGACTCAACATGATAGAAAATATAGAAAGCGCACAAACTTGAGTATGTGCAATCCACCACTATCTTACCAGGCCATGAATGTTGCTTGCAATCCGTAGTTGTTTTTCACAAACATAGAAGGAAATCAAAAGCCCGCAGTTTGAAAGAATGAGCTAGTAAATAAGATGAGCATTTGGTAAGGTGTGAGGCATTTGCATATTAGAAGCACCTCGTGACTATTTCAAAGATAATTGATATGTGCTTATGTCTAGCGGCCTACAAACATTTTCAGGAAAAATCGATGGAGAGTTTTAGATGGTATGAAACTGTTTTCAAATCATAGGAGAATTAAAGTGAATAGATATAAAAAGTTCATACTAATAGTGATTTAAAATCCTAAAGAGAATATAGAGTTGTCTCTTTCAATCTTCCTGGTGTATGCAATATCAATCAACAAAAACTTATTACCAATAACAGTGAGTGACTGTTGTGCAATAAATTGTAAGTTAATAATACTGACATTATATTGACCATGATTTCTTAAGTGCAATATAAAAAATCTTATACCCTGTAGGAAAGTAAATCATGGTCACACGCAGATTGATCAAAGAAGAAGAGACCTCTGGTGACTTTGTGGTTGCGGGGTAAATGAATGGAAGAAAACAGTGAATGAGGTGGCATCATATGTGCAGCATAATGGATTATATGCAACACGGGATTAAAGCTTGAATAAAAAAACACAATATTTTACAAAACCTAGTTGTTGCCCTCCTTCTAGTGCCACAATGAAGTACCCTAAATCTGCAAGTAAGACCAACCTCAAATACTCATTAGAAGGGTTAGTCTAAACATACAAATCTACAAATACCTATATGAAATAAAATATCTATGCTAAAGAAATGCCACAAGTAACAAAAACAACATCAAGAAGACATTTCAAAAGCAAGATAATCACCTATTCCATATTGGATTGGTGTCACATGTGCTAGTGACCCTTTCCCAACCCTTGCTAAGAAGCCAAAATGATGAAATGCAAATACAATGGAGATGATGAGCAAGATGAGTTCTCAAATAAAGAGAGTAACCTTGCATAAAAGTTGTGGATGGATGAATGAGGATTAAAGCCTTCTTTTATAGATTTTCTTGATGAGAGACTGGCCAAGAGGGTGAATGTGGGACTAAAGATCCTCCAATGAGAAGAGGACACTTGTCAAGTGGTAATAGGTCAATGAATGTGCAAGATTTGGGAAGAGTGCCCATGAGAGGGAGAATTTGAATTCAAATTTTGCAATAAATTTAGAGAGGGGGACAAGAAAAAGAGCAATAAATGCTATGTTGGAGGGACAAATCAACTTGTCATGTTGAGTGAAAATGAGGGTTTTAATAAATCAATAACTTGATTTATTTGTGCAAGTGGGTAAGATTTAGCATTTAATCAGGATTAGATTAAGTTAATGATGATTAGGCTGATTTGACCTTTTAGGACTTAAATACTTGATTTATTTAATTCAGAAAAGGATGAAATATGATTTTGGATTTGATTTAAATGGATGTTTGATTTATTAAAAGGTTGATGATAATGTTTATTTGATTTTAAATAAATGACCTTAGGAGATGAGATTGCCTAATGAGTGGATGGAAGTGAACTTGATTAATTGATGAATGGACCTAATGTGAAATCTAGTTTAGTTAATGAATGAACTTTATTGAATGCACAATGTTAATTTTGCATGTCTACACTTACGTCGCTGACAGATTCTCACGTCTAGATCCTATAGAGGCATTACACTTCCCATTGGGGTTTGATTTGTAATGCCCTCCTTGGCCAACTGACCTGAATATGGACATTTTACTTCTCATTCCTTCATATTCAGTCCTTAAACTTGCATTTGGAGATTGAAAGATCTCTTCACAACTTCTAGGCTTCATCTGCAAGCTTCTTCTTCCAAGCATTGAGCTCACACTTTACACTTCACATCAGCAACATCAACACTCCACCACATAAGTAGAGCAAGTGTGGAACAAAACACCATTGTAGTAAAGGCTTGAGTTCCTCTCATTTTCTCCCCCATTAGCCTTGAGTTCTCTTGGTGGAGGTGGTAAGCTTTCACTCCTCTCCTTTATTACTTGGTTGAGTAGCATAACACTGTTTTGTAGTGCTTTAGTGCTCTTTACTTCATTTCTGCTTTTCTCTATCTATTTGGCTATCCGTGAAGGTGGGAACACCAAAATGGGGTTTGACTAAGGCAGGCCCCTATATAGCCCCAACATTCTCTCCCACTTGTGTGCAGGTATTGAAGACATTCACGAGCTAGAAGCTTCATCACTCACACGGTTGTAAGTATATCTTTCCTTTCTTCTTCTTAACCTTTATTAGTTTTACTCCACTTTATCTCAGTTCTATTAGTTTCTAATATTTTACTATATTCTATAGTTTTTGCATTAAGAGTAGTAGTCACCTTAGTTATTTTCTGTGATAAACTCGCTCCCTAGTCCATATGAGATCCATCGTGCCCCTGAGATGCCAACACGCTACACTGTCATTTGTGTTTTACACTGATGTCCTCTGGCTGAGAGCTTGTTAGTCTATCCAGAGAACCTCTGTTACATGCTCTTTTAGAATTTGAAACTTCCTCATTGTTCCATTGAAGTAATATAGGGTAGTTCACCCCATGAGGATCTTTGAACGAAGAGAACTCGTGAGTAGCGAATCCCCCTATATCACAATTCTATTAATCAATAATGATATATTTAATATCAATAAAAAATCAACTATAAAACAAAGAATTATTAATATAAAAAAAAAAATTAAAAATAAACACAAAAATCTTCCATAGATCTCAATAATTACTTCACGAAAAAAACAAAAAAATATTATTATGAACCTCAAAATTTACTTAATTTATAAATGTTAAAAAATAATAATGAACAAAATTACATCATAATTAAAAAATTACATCAATATACTGTCTTTCTTAAATGTCTTTAATGCTCCTCATAAACCAAAATTAAAAAAAAAAACTTACTCCTATTAATCCCCCTACTCCTCCACATCTGAGTCGTCCCTATCCCTGTCCCCCATGAAAATGGAACCCAATTTGTTTTGTACCCAAACTCTATAACTTGACATAAATTTGGTCACCAAATCCCCATATAAAGACAAGCACTTAATATGTCTTTATTATTCCTCCTATATGAATGGAAGGACCTGATGGATAGGAAAATTGGATACTCTTAGAGATATCACTCTTTTTCCACTCAATCATTCACTAATGCATTAGGAGTCTGAATTGGATTGACTAACAACCTCACAAGGTGAGTCAATTCTGCATTAGGAAGGAAGGAGGGGTTCCCTTGAATTCTAAGGGGTTCACCACCAAGCAAATGCTTGGAGAAGGAAATGTTGGAAAACAAATTGTGATATGCAAAATGACTTATAACTAGAAATGTAAGCTAAATGAGAGATGTAAATAATGAAATTAGAGATAGTATGTGTGTACTTGGAATGTTTAGAGATGTTGTGAGGATTCTAGAAATTTTGTTAAAATTTTTTGTGGAGGACTAAGATGCCCAAAACGGCAGATTAGTCCCATTGTTATTTTTTGAGGAAAATACAGAGTCTTCAGATCTCAGAAAATCTCTAAAATATAGGCCTAGGAGGACTAAGATTCCTATAATGGTGTATTAATCCTATTTCGGACTTTTGCAAACTTTGAATAAGGTCCTAAGCTCCAAGTCCTATACTTGCTTCCCTTTCAATCCCAGGTTTTGAAACTTCCAGATTCAGCATGTAGGTGAGTTTCCGTGAAGATGACAACTTTGTAATGCAACTTTGCAACTTTTTCAACTTTGCACTCCAAGTGGTCTTCAAGTCTTCAACCTAGATCTGTAATCACAAATATGCAAGATGAGAAAAACTTGTTGTTTGTTAGTGAATGGGGGTTTTCCTTGGTCAAACCACTTGTTGGTAATTAAACCTTGAAATGAAATAGCAATAATGAAGGAAATGGTGAATGAAAAACATGCAATGCTACAACTCACCAAACCCTTATAAAGTCTACAAACTTGTGTGTAATGGCCGTAATGGATATGTATCTTGAATGCATGAAAGATAGGACTTGAATTTCTTTGCTTGAATCAAAACCCTACATTACAAATGTTAACACAACACACACGATGCAAGAAAACTCTTTGATATGATGCTTGAATCTGAAAATGACTCCAAATTCTTGATAAATCTGCTCTTGAATGCTCTCACAACAAACTTGGATGCTTGATAGATTACTTAGGATTGCTTGTTAGGAGAAAATGAGAGAAGGAACCTTGTATTTATATTTACTTATGCTTAATATCCTAAAATTATATCACACCAAGCTGACATATGAATTCATTAAATAAAGGAGGCTAAATTCCGCTAGAATTTGAAATTAAATCCTAAAAAAATGACTCAAGGAGGACTAAGATGCCCTAGGTGGCATCTTAGTCCCAAGTCCTAAAAACTTGGAGCACATACACCAAAAAGGGGCCCAATTTGGATATGGAAAAATCAGGGTCCCGAGAGCCTTGGGGGACAAAGATGCCCTAGGTGGCATTTTAGTCCTGACCCAAAAATTGAGGACACATTGATGGAGTCATTAAATTATCATTTATGTATTGGAGAATGTTGGGATTAACTAGAAATAGATGTAATTCATAGGGATTGTGGACAAAAAATAGGACCAATTAAGCCATAAAGAAGCATATAAATAAAGCAAGGCGGGCCCAAACAAGTGTGAAAATGCAATGGTATGCATTTTCCTACACTAGATTTACCCCCCACTTTAGTGAGAGGATGAACTTTCTTCAAACTCGCACTAAAGTATCCAACCACGCAATCAAGAGGGGTTCAAATGTACAAATGTTAGCAAGATAGGATGACAATAATCAAGAGGGTGACCAAGCCCCCAGGATCAAGATCCTATGGTAAAACCAACATAAGCACAAAAGAACACACTTGCAGATGATATATGAAGCTCCATAACTAGATCGTAAACATAAACCATCAAAGACAAGAAAAAGGCAAAAGAAACAGGAAAAATTGCAATGAATTAAGCTTCAACTAGCCATTCAACACAGTGGACCGGGTTTAGGTTGTTTGTCCAAAAAGAAGTTTACAAGTGGAACACGTTGTCCACTACGCAAACAAACAAACACTCACGAGGGCTAGTGGGAGCTAGTTGTATAGTAGGTGAACCCCAAGGGACCATATTAATTTAGCCATACCTCTATGACTTTAATAAGGTATAAAAATGCATGCTCACATGGGCTAGTGAAGCTAGGTGTTCACTAGGTGAGCCCCAGGGGACCATATCAAAGCCATACCTCCATGACTTTAATAAGGTACAAAAAAACAACAAGAAAGAGGGATGCTCAAATGGATTTTGCTTAGTTCATGTGAGGTCTTACTCTTAGGGGACATCATTCCTAATGTCTCCAAGAGAAGACTAATTAAAGGATAAAATATTCACCACTTAAGGGGTGCAGTGCATCGCATCACCATAAAGGGGAATGGGTAAATGGATGAAGATGAGTCTATGAAACGTGGAAGTTTTTTCCTTAGGAAAAAAAAAAAATTGACTTGCAAAAAATGGGATCCCGCTTTTTAATAAATGGGATCCCATTTTAAAAAAATGGAATCTTATTTAGCTTTGAGATCCTGAGCCTAAATTTTAAAAGGGATCCTGTTTTTCAAAATGAAGATCCAATGAAAATTTTTTCATTAGAAATCTCAAAATGGGACTACATTTTGAAAATTTTCCAAAAACAAATTTTCCAAAACAAAACTCTTTTGAGAATCCAGATCACGCTTTAAAACTTCGTATTTTTGAAATTTTCCATTTTTTCGGTAAATTTTCAAACGGATCCCATTTTGAAAACTTTCCATTTTTGGAAACTTGTTGTTTTTGGCAATTTCCAAAATGGGATCCCATTTCATAGAACTAAAAAAATATAAAAATTTATGAAATGGGATCTCGCTTTTTAAAATATGAATTTTTGGTCAGGTTTTTAGCTTTTTTTTGGTTCAGGAAATGGCTTGGGAACCTGAACCTATGCTTTGGACCTAGTTTGACCTACAACTTGAAGGTCATGTTAATGTCACAAGAAAATAGTGACTTTGAACATATGTCTAAAGACCTATTTTGCAAAAAAAAATTACAAAATTAAAACCCATTATAGTTGAGACAGTGCAGATTCCAAATATATAAATTTTTTTACAATTTGGTTATTTTTCCTATTTTTCAACTAATTTCTAATGAAAGTGGTCCATACACTTGAATTATCAAGGTTTTTAAGTATTTTAATTTAACTTTTTATTAAAATATTTTTTTGTAAAACGAGTTGCACCAAAACGTACTTCAGGCAATTCTTTTCAATTTGAAAGAAAATTCAAAAAATGACAAGTTTAGGTCATCTTATGCGTGATGTACATGATGATTTTTCAAAACAACAAATATGGCCAAAAAAACTTAACAAAAAAAAATCAATAAAAAATTATACAAAAATATCAAAAACGTGCTTCAGTGAGTTATGAATCTTTTCCCAAAAGGACCTAGAAAAATATGATTGTTTAGGTCAAAATATGGATGACGTACATGTGCATGGTATGGTAAAAAAAAGTGACTTTTAAACAATGGTTTTTAGAAACGCCTATTGAAAACTAATTTTTATCATCTGGGTATTGAAATAAATTACATATTTGGAAACTAGACTCTGAGTATTACATTTTATAATTAGTGACATTTTAAAATATTTCATCTCTAAGTGCTTCAAATTTTAAGGTCAAATGTGACAAATTCTAAAAATCAGGGAAACACTTCCACCTTTTGGCCAAAAAGTGGACTCAACTTCTTACACACACCCAAATATAATATGGTAATATAGATCATGCTCTTGAAGGACATTACACCCAATTTCACCACAAAGAGAGAAGCACATCGCATGAAATAAGAAAATCGCATCAAAGAACATGAAGAGGAAAAAAATGCAAGTAAAATCATGCTTAAATAATGCCAATGTATGCCCCCACTTTAAAGAAATTGCTAACACCATGTTGTGAGAAATTACTTTAAAGTAGCAAATAAAAATGCAAACAAGAAGGAAGACATGAGATCCAACTTGCAAAGCCCTATGCCAAGTCAAATTTTTCTAAGTAAAGCTATGTCATGTCAGAGAAAAAAGAAAAGAAAGGGGTTGCCCCCAAAATGAAAACACCAAACACATAAGGGATCTATGGATTTGGGGTCAATATGTTCTTTGCTTCAATATTTTTATAAAGCTTGAAACTATCATCATTCCCCAAGTACACATAGAACTAGAAGAATGACACAAAGAGAGCGAAAACAAAGAAAACGAAAGCCTTTTAGGTTAACATAGAAGATACATAGGGTGTCTCGACACCTTGCGTCATCCCCAAAAGGAAAACACAAGATAAATGAGAAAGAAAATGAAAGGAAAATAAAATATAGTGAAAAGGTTTTTGGGTCAACATGAAGGAGACACGTATTTGTCTCGATGCTTTGTGTCATCCCCAAAAAGAAGGAATGTAAGAAATGAAAATGAAAATGAGAGTAAAGAGAAAAGATCAATCAAAAGGAAAATGTATACAACATATAGAAGAATGAAGGTACAAATAGAGGAATGCACATAGAGAGAGAAACATCAAACAAAACATCATGGGGGATCACGTTACACACATGCAAGCAAAGAAGAAAATGACAAATACTAGTGAGGCATAGGTAAGTCAGCCTAAATCAAGTCATCTGCTTCCATAATCTTAGTCTATATAAGTGGAAGGTAGATAACAAACCAAAGGGACAACAACAAATTCCTTACTAGGACAAAGCCATCTGCCTCTTGTCCCCACTAAGTGCAAGACAAGAATGGGCTGAGGTAGGTGATGAGAAGGATCATGTAATAGTAGAATAGAGTATTCTACAACTATTACATGACAGGGGAGGCAAAGGAGGATAAGCTATGCAATCACTTGATGGCAATCATTGCCATCGAAGTGAAATTTATGCAATATTAACTTGAATGCATGACACTAATTGGTACTGTGTCTGAGAATGTGTTGATATGTGCAATGTGGGACTTTTGCATCTTTAGGATAAAGAACTAATCTATTCATAGGTGGTAATGTTATAAATCCTCTCTTAAGAAGTAATTGTAATTTTATTTCATGTTCAGGTGGGGGATGGCATGGATAACTTTAAGAAACCCCCCTCAACAAAGGTGTAAAATCTTGGTGAATCTCGTATACTTCCCCATAAAAATATTAATTTTAGTGGCAATTTTTTTCATTTTTTGGGAAAAAAAAATCTCAATTGGCGAATCTTTTCTTATCAGTAGAATTCTATGGAAAATCCTAGTGAATTGCAATATTTTTTAAACTGATAAAATATTTTCATTGGTGATTAAAAACTATTTTCAAACCTAGAAAATATTTCCAATGAAAAATTAAACCTATTTTGAAAATAGAGAAAACAATCTTGTTGGCAATTAAAACTTTTTTTCAAACCAAAAAAATATATTCATTGGTGAATTAAACCTATTTTCAAATGTATAAGAAGAAAAATTGGTGAATTAGCATAATCTCAAACTAATAAAAAAAGATTTAGTGGGGAAATATCAATGCAAATCTATATAATTTTCAATGGACAGTTGTAGTTGCATTCCAGAAGTATATCTCTGAAGCACTAGATTTTTAAATTGAAACATCTAGAATAACACTAGAACCATTAGATGTGGACATGTGGAGAGATCAAGGCTTGTCGCTCATCGCAGTAATGAACCCAATGGGTTGAAAGATTTTGGCAATGAGTAATAGAAGAACTTAAGTAGAAGAAATATGCATGTGCATAAAGTTTGTTTTAAAAGAGGGACCTCCTAGGAAGAATGTAGGACTAGGGCTTAAAAACTTAACCTTCCATATGTGCAAAGGATATTTCATATTTGTAGCCATATGTTAGTGCAAATCAATTTAACCAAGACCATTGGACGAATTTTTGATGGATGGTTGTAGTTGCATTCTGGAAGTAAATCTCTAAAGCACTATATTTGTGAATTGAAACCTTTGGAATTACACTATAACTGTTAGATTTGGACACGTGGTGAGATCAAGGCTCATCGCTCATTAATGCCATATCTTAGTTTTTGAGGAAATTTTCGTTGCAGTACTCCGGGTGGCAGTGTAGATTAATGCCATATAAAAATCCAGAGCGATTGATTGGATAGATTTATATTGAAAAATAAACGATGTAGTGTAGAATCATAGATGATGATGTCAATAATCTAATGATCTAGTGAAACAATATTTGTAATGATTTCATGTCATTTGAGTGACACTGGCGATTTTGAAAATTGACAGCTTGTTAACTCGAGGTATAGTTTGCATGTAGCCAGGCTGTCAGAGTCTAGACATCAATCAAATTAAACATTTAAATTGTAAATGTAAGGCTTAAGTTACATGAATCGATTAAGTTGGTTTTTTGGTTTGCGCAAATCATGATTATGACTATAACCAACCTCACATGTGACACATGTGAGGTGTACACAGGGACCAGGCTGGTAGTGGCACTATTGGTGGCCCTATTGACCCATAAATAAGGATAGTGAGGACAATTGAAATCATTCATTGAAGGCTAAAGACTATACTATTGAGTGCAATGCTTGAATTGCCATAAGGGTTTTCATTTAATAAGAATTCAGGAAGAAGATGATGTGGTATTATTGGGGATACTCTAAATTCTCCTACCTCCAAATATATAGTTATAGAGTAAAAGAACATATTCCTTCATGTTCAGAATGGGTGGAATTGGAAAGATGTTGATTTGGTTCACCTGACTTCTTAGGCGGGTTTTGAACGAGATGAAGAGCTCTAATCCATAGATAAGTGTTATCCCAGTGCATGGAGGTTGTGAGTAGAATATGGTATCAATTTTACTAACCCTCATCTTCTACATGAGTTTGATTCTCAAAGGGGATAAGTACAATTTGTATCATCACAGCTCTCGGTTCCCCAACATGGTTGGCTAGGAAAGCCCTATGGATTTATTTTTAGACACTATGGCCTACCAAGAAAGTCACATGCGTTTATTTTCAGAGTGCATCTTCTACATGGGAGAAATTTTACAACCCCTCATCTTTTGCATGAGTTTGGTTCTCAAAGGCTCGAATAAGTACATTTTGTATCTTCACAACTCCCCTTTCCTTAGTTTGATTGGCCCCTTGTTACCCATGCATTTATTTTTAGAGTGCATTGTTGACCTGAAAATTCACATATGTTTATTTTCAGAGCACATTGTTGACCTAGCAAGTCCCATGCATTTATTTTCATAGCACATTATTGACCCAGCAAGTCCCATGCATTTATTTTCAGACACACATTTGTATTACATTTACATTGTCACTAGCAGTCTAGCAGAAGCTTGGTGCTTATGTTTGTATTTGTACTATATAATAATGTGAAATTGTAATTCAGTTGTAATAAAATAAATGGTTGTGCTATTATTGTGACATTGTAATTAATTTTATTAAGTCCTTTGCAATGTTAAGTTACCGACCCCTTGGCCTTGATGTCAATCCTAGAGCATTAAAGTTTAAAGCAACTTTAAAACAAATGTTTATTATTTATATCATAAATTACTCAACCATTCAATGACCATTTGATGTATGGTTGTAGTTGCTTTCTAGAATGAAATGCACATAGCACTAGGCTTGTGAACTTAAACCTCTGAAATCACCCTATAACCGTTAGATTACAAAGATCAACAATTTATAATTTGTCATCAATGTAGGAGTAAATCATAAATGACTTGTTTTAAATGTTGCCAGCCATGTACTAATTGTGTAATCTGGAAGCAACACATAGATGTTTTAGTTTCATTCACTTTAATGTTAAAAAAAAACATTTTCTACTGCTAAGTAATTTTATTTTTAAGTGAGAGGTTCAATACACGAGGAGATTTTAGTCTCGAGTTTTCTCATTGTAGTGCACCACCCTATTCTAGGTTCCATAGTTCCACTTCCAACAAAGCCATCCCAGTAACCCCATTTCCATGATTGTTAACATTAATCTTTTCAAGAATCAAAAATTGGGTAAGTGAAAGAATTCTTGCGACTACGTTTCATCATCCTCCTTATGATCATAATCCTCCTTATGATTTGGATATTTTTAGAGCATGGGTTTAGGATACTATTTCCATGCTAGCATTTTTCCTCAAACTGGATAGCAATTTGGAAGTGGGTGCAAGCCTCCTTGAAATGGTGTATAATATCCATTATGGTGTTCCAAATGTAAAATATAATTTTATTGAGAACATTTTAGAATCCATGCATAAAAAAATTTTAATGATTAAAGGAGGTTCCACCAAGACATTTAGGTTCACAACCTACTTGTGCTATATTTTTCTATTCAAATTTAGAGGAATGTTTCAGATCAACAAGTTTCAGATTCAGCCCAATAGTAATGCTAAGGAAAAGAAAATGGCTCCAATATATGAATGGACCACTGAGATAAGGATGAATGATTCTCGAAGGAACTACAGTCATTTTGTAGACTACTTTTTGGCTCCATTGCATCAAGAAATTACAAATACTCCAATGCCTATATTGCCTATGTCATGTAGAAAGTGCATTCAACTATGAAAGGAAATACAATTGGCTGATTGGTACTTAATGGAAGAATATATTATGCTAATATTTTATGGATCTAGAGTACATCCATACAAACTTCCTGATCTGGGGGACAATTTTTCAGTGGAAATTGAAGTGTTCCCAATACTCCATATTTCAGCTTCATTAGAAAGAGAATGATGTCCTGGTTCCAACGCAACTTGAACGGGGCGAAAAGGACTCTGTTTGTGCAAGTTACGACCAGTCAAACTTCCAGTCAAACTGGGTTCAGGGGCGTCCAGAAGGCGGAAAAAATAATCATCTCGGAAATCAACAGAATTGGCGTCATCGCGAAGAGCTCGTCAAGACGAATCCGACGACGTTCGTTTCGTCGAAATCCGACGACGTATGCTCGAGTTAGAAGCAGTCAAACTTCAGTCAACTTGGAGGGACGGGGATGACGTCATCATGCTGACGTGGCAGTCCGTACTGTACGGACACCTATGTGTGAATTCCAACTCGACATGTGGCAGGTGACCCAGACCGTACAGACCAATCATATCATGACACGTGTCCCTCCGTACAGTACGGCATCACAGTCAGCATCCTAAGTGGCAATCCAGTCAGCTTGACACGTCATCATCTCGCGCGAATAGGAGCACGACACGTCATCGGATGAGTCATCATTTTTGGTGAATGATAGGTTGACACGTGAGCAGCTGGTCAGCGTTCGGGTGGTCTGCGTTGGCGGACACGTTGGCGGTCCTGGCTAATGGTTGTTGGACACGTGGCATCGTCTCAGCCTCTGCTCATTCGGGAAGTTGTTTGGTTTTGTTAACAAAATATCTATTCGGGGCTCGAACCCGAGATCTCATACCATGCGCCTCGGCCGGTCGTGGTAACCGTTGCACCCGCAAAGGAATTCCTATCCATATTGTGGTAGCGGTTATTTTTATTGTTTTAAACTATTTGTATTGAGCGGTAAAACGTGGTCGTCGGGGGTTGAACCGCGGACCACCATTCTAACAAAATGTCTATCCACCGGCAGGCCACGCGGTCCTTTCAATTAAAGATGGGAGTTTGTTTAGTTTTATTGTCAAACTATAGGCCGAGCCTTAACCAAAAGGTTTTTTTAGGCCATAACAAACAAGATATGCCTAAACAACCTTAACCAAAAGATGTCAGAGGCTAAATTAGTCCTGATACGACATGATAGAGGAGGATATGCAATTAATTCAATGGTTAGGCCTTATTAGGAAAGTTTTTTGTATAAAAGGAGGGGTATAGCCCTTTGTTTTCCAAGTCCAGGTTGAGATAGCGGGAGAATGCTCGAGAGTCTTTGAAGACATTTATGCATATCAGAGTACTGTCATGCTGCTGAATGCTTGAAGGAGATAGTCTTGAAGCCATTGTAATTGAATTTGGAGCTAATCGGATCGGTCCTCCATTGGAGAGGGACCTGGAGACGTAGTCCTTAGGGACGAACTCCGTTATCAATTTTGGTTTCATCTCTCTATTCTTCTCTCTTTCTTTCTCAGTTTATCTTTTCATTTATTTAATTATTTTATGTTCATTATTTCATTTGAGCATTTAATTTGTAATCATTTAAATTAAATGTTGTAATAATCGATCTTTTATGTTAAGCATTCTGTAAGCAATAAGTCCTAGATCCTAAATAGATCAAGTTGGTATCAGAGCTATGTATGTGGCTTGTATTGCAATTTGAATGCTAACGAGATCCAGGTTGCAACGAGGTGAAGGAGAACTTGAAGAATACAATCCAGAAATCGGAAGACGAAGAGTTAATCAACCGTCACAGATGGAAGCGAAAGAAGGTGTACAAAGTTCAGAGCTTAGTGTCAAGGATTTCCAGAAGCTATTTCTTGACATGAAGGCAATGGTGGACGAACTTTATGCTGAAAAGAAGAAGCACGAAAAGGGAGGTTCTTCAAAGCACAAGAAGCAGGAAGATCAGAAAGACACAGAGGAGAAAATTCTGAAAACTCCTTCTCCTCCATCTTCTCCCTCTTCTTCTTCTCCTCCTTCTTCTCCTCCTTCTCCTTCTCCTTCTTCTAATGTAAATCCATTTAAGAGCAAATCTAAGCCTGTAATTAAGCTTGATGTAAAATTTGAGTTACCTAAATACTGTGGGGAGTTAAATGCTGAGAAGTTAGACGATTGGGTCCAACAAGTAGAAGTATACTGTAGGATTCAAGGCCTAGTAGAAGATGCTTCTAGGATTCAATTAGCAACTCTCCGGTTGGGAGGTACAGCTCTCACCTGGTGGGAGAGTAAAACTCGTGAAGAAATTGCTCACCATGGTCATGTTAATATGTCTTGGATGGAGTTTGTTGCTGCCCTTAGGAAACAATTCTACCCTTTAGGTTACATGCAACAATTAACTATGAATTGGCAAACCTTTAAGCAAGGTAAGGGGCAGTCTGTCCAGGAGTATACTCATGAGTTTAGGAAACGGGCCATTGCTCTTAATGTTCCCTTGTATACCCAAGACACATTACTTAAGTATATTGGTGGTTTACATTCTTACCTTAGGCACACTATTTTGATGTTGAGTCCCAACAATCTAGACGAGGTGTCTGTTCAAGCTACTCATTTAGAGTCTAGGGGTAAGAATACATTTAGTGATAACTTTTCTAAGAAGCCATCTAAGTTCGAGGGTAAGTCTAAAGGGAAAGACAAAGACAAAGATAAAGGCAAAGGGAAGAAAACAGCTACAGCTAAGAAAGAGGGTGAGAAACCTACGTGCTCCCATTGCAAGAAAGAGGGGCATGATGATTCAAGATGCTGGAAGCTTCATCCTGAGTTGAGGCCGAAAAGATATGGAGGTAATAAAGGCAAGAAGACTACTGCAGTGATTCAACAGGATCTTGGTTCAGACTCCGGAGATGAAACAAAGATTATTGCTACCGGAATCCAAGGTAAAGGGAAAGGTATAACTCTCTCATCTAATGCAAGTTTTTCTAATGCCAGTGCAAGTACAAGTAAAGAATCTTCTCCTAAGGTTGATAAGCAAAGAAATGAATTGTTTCACATTCGTGTTGTAACAAAACATACTAAGATTGATACTCTGTTTGATACGGGTTCACAAGTAAACTTAATATCTAAAGAAGTTGTAGAGAAACTTAATTTGGCTACAATACCTCATCCGAAACCATATCCACTCGGATGGGTTTGCGATGATGCTCAACTACAAGTAACTAAACAATGTAAATTGAGATTTGCTATCACTGCAAACTTTGTAGATGAGGTAGAAGTTGATATAGTCCCTTTGGATATTTGTGGGCTTGTGTTAGGGAGTCCTTATCTTTATGACAGAAAAGCAATCTTTTATAGGGGGGAGAATAAGTATCATCTTTTTAAAGATGGGGTAGAATACATTGTACGGGCACATAAGGTGAAGACTAATCTTACACTAGTTAATGCTGGTCAAATGAAGAGGTTGGTCAACTCAAGTAAAAACTTTGTATTGATGCTTGTAAAAGCCAAAGAAGGTGATAAATCTGAGGTATACAGTCGAACTTTGGAAGATCATGTAAGTCATGTAAAGAAAGTCTTTGATGTATTGAGAAAAGAAAAATTGTATGTAAAGATGTCTAAATGTGAATTTGCTAAGACATCCTTAGTGTACTTAGGCTATGTCGTAGGGAGTGGTCAATTGAAAGTAGACCCTGCGAAGGTCGAAGCTATTGTAAAATGGCCTAAGCCAAGTACAGTCACAGAGGTCAGAAGTTTCTTAGGTGCAGTTCAGTACTGGAGAAAGTTTATTGCAAACTTCTCTTTTATAGCATCACCATTACATGCATTAACCAGTACAAAGGCAACTTTTCAGTGGGGAGGTCCGCAACAGAAGGCTTTCGACACTTTGAAGGGAAAGTTGAGCACTGCACCAGTTTTGGCCTTACCAGATCTACATCAACCATTTGAGATCGAGACAGATGCGAGTGGGTTGGCTATGGGGAGCAAGATCATGCAAGGAGGTAAACCAGTTTGCTACCACTAAACTTTTCAGGAGCGTAAGCAATTATCCACGATGATAAAGAACTTTATGCTTTAGTTCAGAGTGTTAAAAAAAAAGAAACCGTAATCACACCACCCACCGAACCACAAATGTTACCTAAGTCCCAACAAAGCAACTTTCGTGGATGGGTTTCTACAAATGTTCATTTGGTTATTAAGTATAAGAAAGGTACCATACAAGGTAGACATGCTCTCTAGACCTCCTATGATGAATGCTTTGATAATCCTTCAGAATAGTTCTATGGTTCATGAAAGTTTTCAGGAACAATATGCTAATGATGAGAACTTTAAGGATATCTATACTGCTTTAATGAAAGGTAAACATGTAGAAGAGAAAGACTATTATGTGCAAGACAAACTGTTATATCACTTGGGTAAATTGTGTGTTCCAAAAGATGAACAAGCACAGGTGATTAGAGAAGCACATACCTCATTGATTGCATGACACTTTGGGGTAAACAAAACATTGACTCAGCTGCAGAAGTATTGTTATTGGCCTCATATGCAAGAAACTGTAACTAAGTATATTAGAGGTTGTGTTATGTGTGCAACTAGTAAGCCTAGTAACAGGAAATTGGGTTTGTACACACCTCTACCTGTACCTTCTCGTCCATGGGAAAGTGTGTCAATGGACTTTGTAGGGGGGTTACCTATGTCTAGGAAGGGACATGATTATTTGTATGTAGTAGTTGATCGATTCAGCAAAATGTGTATCTTAATGCCTTGTAAAAAGCAAGTCACTGCTGAACTGACAACTCATTTGTACTTTCAATTTGTATGGGTTCATTTTGGGCTACCTACTTCTATTGTATCGGATCGAGATTCTCGATTCTTGGGGGAATTTTGGTCAGCTTTATGGGGACTCATGGACACCAAACTGAAGAAGAGTACAGCCTTCCATCCGCAGACCGACGGGCAGACAGAGGTTGTAAACATGACAGTTGTGCATCTACTCAGAGGGTATTGCAGTAAGCATCCTAAGTTGTGGGATGAGAGTCTTCATTATGTGCAGCATGCCTACAACCTTGCAGTACACTCTTCTACTAAGAGGTCTCCTTTTGAGACATGCTTTGGTTATGTGCCCAAGACACTGATGGATTTTTCTTTTGGGAAAGATGATGTTGAAGATGGACGCCATGATGCAGAGAAGGCTTTGAAGTTCATCCAGAAAGTCCAAGCAATTCATCAGGCAGTGGAAGCACGGTTGGAACAGAGCCAAGCAAAATACAAGGTTCGCCATGACAAGCATCACATTGATCATCATTTTCAGGTTGGAGACAGAGTTTGGTTACATATCAGCAAGGAAAGGATGCAAGGTGAAGGTAAAAAGCTTAAGCCAATTAGATATGGTCCTTTTGAGATCCTTGAGAAGATTGGTACCAATGCCTTTCGCCTCAATCTTCCTCCATACATGCATATTTACTCGGTTGTCAATGTTGAGAATTTGAAACTGTATGAGCCTCCAATGATCCTAGATGAAGTTTCAGACATTCAGGTTCCATCAGTTGATGACCTTTCTCCAGAGTACATGTCAGAGTTGCCAGAAGATGTTATTCTCGACAGGAATGTCAGAACTTCACAAAGAGGAAATGTTGAGTACCTCAGAGTGGGCCTGAAGGGGATGCATCCAAGCAAAGCAAGATGGATGGAGATTGGTAAAGTGAGGGAACTTTACCCTCACTTGCTTTCCAAGTAATCAAGCTTTCGGAGGTCCAAAAGCTCTCCAGTGGGGAGGCCTGATCCGGTGGATAATTTTTCAGTGGAAATTGAAGTGTTCCCAATACTCCATATTTCAGCTTCATCAGAAAGAGAACGATGTCCTGGTTCCAACGCAACTTGAACGGGGCGAAAAGGACTCCGTTTGTGCAAGTTACAGCCAGTCAAACTTCCAGTCAAACTGGGTTCAGGGGCGTCCAGAAGGCGGAAAAAATAATCATCTCAAAAATTGATGGAATCGGCGTCATCGCGAAGAGCTCGTCAAGACGAATCCGACGACGTTCGTTTTGTCGAAATTCGACGACGTATGCTCGAGTTAGAAGCAGTCAAACTTCAGTCAACTTGGAGGGACGGGGATGACGTCATCATGTTGATGTGGTAGTCCGTACTGTACGGACACATATGTGTGAATTCCGACTCGACACGTGGTAGGTGACTTAGACCGTATGGACCAATCATATCGCGACACGTGTCCCTCCGTACAGTACGGCATCACAGTCAGCATCCTAAGTGGCAATCCAGTCAGCTTGACACGTCATCATCTCGGGCGAATAGGAGCACGACACGTCATCGGATGAGTCATCATTTTTGGCGAATGATAGATTGACACGTGGGCAGCTGGTCAGCGTTTGGGTGGTCTGCATTGGCGGACACGTTGGCGGTCCTGGCTAATGGTTGTTGGACACGTGGCATCGTCTCAGCCTCTGCTCATTCGGGAAGTTGTTTGGTTTTGTTAACAAAATATCTATTCGGGGCTCGAACCTGAGATCTCATACCATGCGCCTCGGCCGGTCGTGGTAACCGTTGCACCCGCAAAGGAATGCCTATCCATATAGTGGTAGCGGTTATTTTTATTGTTTTAAACTATTTGTATTGAGCGGTAAAACGTGGTCGTCGGGGGTTGAACCGCGGACCACCATTCTAACAAAATTGTTATCCACCAGCAGGCCACGCGTTCCTTTCAATTATATATGGGAGTTTGTTTAGTTTTATTGTCAAACTATAGGCCGAGCCTTAACCAAAAGGTTTTTTTAGGCCATAACAAACAAGATATGCCTAAACAACCTTAACCAAAAGATGTCAGAGGCTAAATTAGTCCTGATACGACATGATAGAGGAGGATATGCAATTAATTCAATGGTTAGGCCTTATTAGGTAAGTTTTTTGTATAAAAGGAGGGGTATAGCCCTTTGTTTTCCAAGTCCAGGTTGAGATAGCGGGAGAATGCTCGAGAGTCTTTGAAGACATTTCTGCATATCAGAGTACTGTCATGCTGCTGAATGCTTGAAGGAGATAGTCTTGAAGCCATTGTAATTGAATTTGGAGCTAATCGGATCGGTCCTCCATTGGAGAGGGACCCGGAGACGTAGTCCTTAGGGACGAACTCCGTTATCAATTTTGGTTTCGTCTCTCTATTCTTCTCTCTTTCTTTCTCAGTTTATCTTGGCATTTATTTAATTATTTTATGTTCATTATTTCATTTGAGCATTTAATTTGTAATCATTTAAATTAAATGTTGTAATAATCGATCTTTTATGTTAAGCATTATGTAAGCAATAAGTCCTAGATCCTAAATAGATCACTTCCAATACATGTGACATAAAGGATTTTTTCATTGGAATATGTAAGGTAGATGCAGATTATTGATGAACCACACTTTGTCAATCAACAAAAGAAAACTTTATTTCCTTCTTTACATTTTTCATGTGGCGGGTTCACATTCGAGAGAAAATCATTTAGTGTGGCACATAATCTTTTGAATTTTTTTGATTTTGATGCTATCTATCACTGGCAGTATGATCCATGTGACACCATTAAATCAATGATTGTGCTCAATAAGAATGTTGCAAATAGAATTCAACATCAAAGTAAACCCTTGCTTGAAAACTTGAGAAACAAGGATTCTTGGGATGAGGTCAAAATAGTAATGGAGAAAAGTGCTACTAAGAATGATATTTCTTTTGAACAATTGTTAGTAGAAATTATGGCATTCCATCGAAAGACAATTAGGAGGTACAAATTTTTTTATGAAAAAAGTCATAAACCATCTAGTAGAGTAAAAATGATAGATTCTCTAGGGAAGGAAGTTATAGAAAAAAATTGGTCACGATAAAAAATACTCCCTTTTGGTCTATAAGGAAAGAGCTAAGTGATCCAAGAGCTCTTGTAGAGTATGGAGATAATGAAGAAGATAGTGAGTTTAGAAAATTGTGGAATATAGAGCATCCAGATGAACAAGAAGATAAAGAAAGTGATGATAAATCTAATGATGATAGGGAAGAACAAAGCCATGTTCATTTCAAACTTTGTTTAAGTGAGGACACAAAAGAAGCATATACTATAGGAACAACCATAGCTAAAAAAATAGGTTATGAAGGTGGTCCTTTGGGGTCCTAATGACAAGGCCCTTAGAGGGTAACACATGTAGAGCATAGAAAAGCAGTTGATAAATCTAGCCTTGAGCTTGGAGGTGAAAAAGTAGACCTTGGGCATACAAGTTAATTTGTTAGAGCTTCAAATCCTCATCCTTATGATCAGACACAATCACAACTCAGACATGCCCATGGTGGAGAGCTTAGTGCAACTGGCACTACCTCTGGTGGCGATGGTATGGATAGTAGTACTACTAGTAGTAGTGTTCGACATGTGTTACAAAAAAAAATTACACACAAGAGGACAACAATACAATATACCACAGAAACACCAGGTGATCAAGGCATACAGAAGAGTTAAAGGATTTTGACAGGTCCAACTCACACTACCAATGGATCCACCACAAAGGAGTTATTTCCAAGCACTCCCCCACTACTAGTTAGTCTAGTTGTGACATAATTAGCAAATAAAAGTACTCTTATTCCTTCACCATTCAAGTATTCCATTGTTCATGTGTCCTTGGGTTTTGATTACATTGAAGAGTTTAAAAATAAATCAAACTTGAATAAAAAAGAAAAGAAGCAACTGATGGAGAGTGTGTCTGCTATAACTTCAGAGCTTGCAACAACCATGGTATTACCCACATTTGACACAAATAAATAAATCATGGAGTACACAATTCTTGTTCCCATAGTTCAAAACAAACCTGCAAATTAGATAGGTCGATCTGAATTCCAGGTGAACAATATTCAATTGGATTTTTCTTGACTTAGAAATACTAACAAAATTAATGTATTAAAAAAGAACAATGAATTATTGTACACATCATTGATAAAGCAATATCTAGAGATAAAAAAGGTTGTAGAGTCAAATTGAAAAGTTACAAGAAGACCTAGCAAATGAGAAAGCAAAGAGGAAAGCAATAGATAACAAGAGCAATGAATTAGAAAAAAGAGAAAAAATCTTCCTCTACATCAACAAGCAAAGAGGATAAGAAAAATGATACTACAATGAATGAACTAAAGCAAAGGATAGATGAGAGCAACAAGAAATATGATGAGGAAAAATCCACTTCAGAAAAATAAGACTAAGCATTACAAATGGAAATGCACAGTGGGAAGAAAAATTGGAGGAGGGAAAAAAATGAAATTAAGTCTTGTCAAAACAAGTTATCTGCATTTTGTAGAGATTTAATGAGGCATATGAAACAAAAGATATGGGATGAAATAATGCAAAGGATTGATCATTTGTGCGACATGTTTCAATTGATTGATGCTATCAGACAACATCATAAGAAGCTCAACAAATATTTAGTGGACAACAAAATGTGCTAGCATTAGAGAAATCTACAAATCAAATTCAAAAAGCAGTCTACAAAGCCAGTGACAATGTTTTGAAATCAAAAGGGATTACTAATCGGCTTGCTACATCAATGACATTGTCATCTATCATTGAAAAGTGTTTGAGAATGTGTCAAACAAAGGAATATTTGCATTTGGCTATAGACAAGATGAAGAAAGTGGATGAAAAGGTAAGGAACTTCACAGATCTTGGTTTTCCAGAGGCTTTTGACACAAATGAGTGATTCATTGGAAATAATGATTTTAGAAAGAAGATGGAGGATGCAAGGAAGATTGATTTGGACTAGTTTCCTTAGAACCCGGATGTGGTGAACTATTTGGATTCCATCAAACCATTGCTAAGCCTAAATGAAAAATTGACTAAAGAATCTAAGATAGGTTCCAATTTGAATCATGAATTGTTAACAAATATTCAAGTCAAAAAACATTAGTTAGAACAAAAGAAAATTCCACCACTTGAAGATTGGAAGTTGCTAGAAAATGTGATGCACTGATTTGATTTTCGATAATATGAGTTTCCAAGTTCCAACTCACCTCTGTGCAGAGTTGTCTTTGAGAAATATTTTTCATTTCCAATGCATGTATGTATTCCTTCATATGATAATCAATAAAAAAGATCAAATTTAGACTTTAGTAGTGTGTTGATTTTCAATTGACTATATTATTTATTTTATCATTTGAAGAAAAAGTTTGGTAGTGGTTTCAACTACTAGATACACATTAAACGATTATTGATGTTCATTGTTGTATATGCTACTAATACTATTGTTAATATGCTATTAATCATTGATTTGGGTGATGAATCGTTGAGTACATGTTCAAGTTTTACTTAAATTAAAATAATTCAAATATGAACTATAAGGTGATTTAAATTCTAGCCATCCACAATCTTAGTGAAATTGCATTATAATTCACACATCAATACCTAATCTCCATGACTACTTATCAGATCCACAAAACATTTATATGAATTCATGCTTTAATCAAGGTACTTTAACTGTTTCATTAAACCAGAGTCAAAATTAAAACATACATCAATGCATAATGACAAAGAAGATTAGTGAAAGATCATTGATCAAATTTCATTAATAATTCATGTAAAATGTTACAATTGGAGAGACAATAAGACTCAAAATAAGGGAGCAAAACAAGCTTAGTCACTAGTCCTCTAAGTTTTATAACCTTGTTGCAGATTTCTAAATTTTCATAACTTCCCAATTCCCCAACTTGGTTCACATTGTCTTGCAATTCTTTGTTGGTCATCTTTGTAGATGGTGGAGGATGAGAGAGTTATTTCAATATAGAAATACTTAGACAATGGTGAAGTTCATGCATACGTAATCTTTGAGTTATGGTGTGTGGATTTATTCTACTTTTACTGAGTAGTTTGCCAATGGATTGTCTATTATTGGAATGATAGATTTTTGGTTAGTTTCATTGATGTGGTTCTATCACTCAAAGTCATAGTTTTGGTAATTTTCCTAACCTTAGTCACTAGTCCTATGAGTTTTATAACCTTGTCGTGGAGTTCTAAATTTTTATAGCTTCTTGATTCCCTAACTTGGTTCAATGTGTTGAGTTGCAAGTCTTTGTTAGTCATCTTTGTAGTTGGTGGTTCGAAGGTTTCAAAAACTTCAAAACTTCAAACTTTGGTTCTAAGGTTCCAAGTTTTAGCGACTGTGCGACATTATGGACTTATCTTGCCTTTCAAAGGCACCGTCATCTAACATCTCATTGACTGCTATGTACAAACTAACCTTGAGTTGTCTTTTCAGGAATTTCAAAAAGCATGTAGGTTTAAAGGTTATCTTTTCAAGGAATGAAATTGAATACCACATTTAATGAACATCCTATAAAAAATAATGACATAAGTGGGTGGTGAAGTATTACACAGTCATTTAGTCTAAATTCTCATTCTTTGCCAATGCCAGTACTTCTCAAGTGCAAACATTCTATCTCCATGAATTTGCACTCATGTAGAGTGGAATTCAAAATCACCGCTCTAGTGTGAGGAACACTGAAATTGGGCACGTTTTCCCTGGAGAAAAGGGAGAGAACATCACTAGAAGATAAAGTTCTACATAGCGGTTTGGTGCATGTGGGAAGTTTTCCTAAGGCTATGCAAAGCATCGACCTAGTGATTGTGTGCAGAAGGGGCTACATTCCAAAGACTCAAAAAATTAGAGTTGTCGATGGGTTAGTCATTGCAAGAATTAATCCTAAAGTGATTTCCCGCACATTAGGAATTACATAAAGGGAAATTGTAGAGGAAATTTATGTAGTTGTTGGAGATGAGTTTTTCAAAATGAATGAGGAATGGTGCAAAAATTCCATTGCGAGGAATTGGTTGAAGTCCAAGAAAAAGGGTAAGTATCAGTTACCCTCAAATAGTAAAAGTGTTCATTTTAAGGATGAAATTTCAGATGCTATCACCTTGTGTAGACAATTATTTTGGGTTGCCCACACTTGTTTTGCTCCTTCAAGGGTTTTTCACCTAAAAGGAGAGAGAAACAGAGTCCAAAATGTAGTTGTCTACACTCAAAGTTAATGTGTATGAGATGTATTATGCCTAATTGAGATGTACTAATGCACTAATATGAAAATGAAATGATCTAATGATGCAAAACCTAAGAAATGTGAAGTGTTGTAAAACACAGTGTGATATGCAGAAAGATAAAAAATGCAATGAATGACAAAATAAAGATGCAAGAAAAAAAAATTCACCTAGAAACTGATGAGGAGTTAACTAGGGATTGTAGAGACCTCTGAAATTCTAGGAATTTTGATTTTTGAGTCAATTGGGACACTTATGCTAGGTTGGGTGACTTAGTCCCAAATCAAGGAAACTACCCAGAAAGTTATTTCCACCAAATGGGTGCTGGAAATGTAAAAACGTTTGAAAAAGAAGTGCAGTGGGACTAAGTCGCCACTATGGGTGACTTAGTCCACTTTGGATTTTCTACAAGTCCGAAAGTGGAAACAGAAGCCCACAACCTACATTTTGCTTTTTAACGGAAATCCAGATCTGAACATTGAAAAAACCCTACAAAACAGAAGATATTTTGATTTCTAATGGGGTATTTTCCTTGGTCAAACCCCTAGTTGGTATTTAAACTTTATGATTAACAAAATCTGCATAAAACCCTAGCCTTAAGTGTGTCTAAGACTAAGAAAAGCTAAAATAAGGCAAGATCCTATTCTAATGTGCTAGAGTAAGATAAATAAAATGTCACTTGAATGATGCAAGAATTCAATGCAAGAAACACTACAACATTTCAAATGATTTAAATGACATGTAAAATATAATGCAAACCTTAAGTCTAAAGATAGGAAGAAAATGGAAGATGGATTCACTTTGAGAAAAAGTCATTAGGTGTGATTTGATGGCTAGTTGCATCTCCTCAACCTATATTTCTCTATGATTCACCATAGGCATCCATGATCAACCCTTTTCAATGTGAGATCTTGAACAAAAAGTGAGCTTGAAGACTTGCAAAAACCCTAGTTTGCTGCCCTAAAGCTTTAAATTTGTTGTAGATATGCTATTGAATCTTCTTGTGAAAGATACTTTGCTCTTGAATTTTGATATTTTTTGTTTTATATAATGAATAGAAGATGTGAAAAATGACCTAAAATGTGTATTTATAGGTATCAACACCTAATTTTTTGGTTATTTAGACCTAAGAGGCTGACATCCACTGAAAAATTAAATTGAATTGGTGAAATTCTTGCTCAAAAGGGACTAAGTTTCCACCTTGGGCAACTTAGTCTCACTAGGGATTTTTTTTGTAGGTTTCACAAAATTTGAGTAGTTTGAGTGGTATTTGTCTAGATTTAAGTGGTTTGTGAATGAAATAGGCCTTAAATTCCAAAATCATGAGCATTAGGGGCCTATAAATGTTATTTTTAAGGGGTGATTGATGCAAGGTGTCTAAAATAGGACCTAATTAGGTCATAGATTGTACTTTCTACAAAGGAGTACAATTTCTTTTTCCACACCTTGCTACATCATGTGGTTGGTAATGCATATTCAGACTCTTGAATTTTTGATGTGTCATTTTATTCTGTTGATTTGTAGTTAAAATAAATTCATTGAGTAGGATAAGATTATTAGTCATCATTTAAATGAGCAATTGATAAATTTATGGCAAACTGTTTCCTTCCATATGTGCTCATACCTAGTTTACATTCTAGTTAGTCAAGAGGTTGTCTAGGTAGGGTTGGAACCACAAAGGTCTCCGACGCTGGACATGCTTGTGTATAGAAATTTTCCACATCTCACTAAGGAGGTTGGAATGAGGAATTTTTTCCACGTCAATGATGCATTTTTAATGGAAAATATGAGAAAAATTGATGGAAAACCTGAGCTTTGGGTTTCACCTAAAGCGGCTACTCTATTATTAAGGTTTGGAAGTTTCTACATTCAATTCAATAGATTTATTTATCTTAGAATTGGAGGTTTTGAGAAGGCTCCATTGAAATTGGCTCGTTACCCAAGTGATTTCCTTGCTTTTCTTGAAGTTTGTCAGCAGATGGCCATTGTAAATGTTAAATATTCAAACATGGGAAAGAAGGGGTATGCTTTTCCATTGTTCATGCCTTCATTTTCTTGCAAAAGTAATAATATTGCTAGGGGTGTGCAAAAATCCCTAAACGAATCCAATTTTCAATGTTTTCCCATGAGAATTAATTTTTATAGCAAGGGTTATTTTAAGCAAAATTTGTATGGAGCTGGCAGCTATGAACATCACCCTAATATTGAAGATTTTTTGGAAGACTGTATAGATGAAGGCGAGGTGTATAGAAGAAATTTCATTAGATTGACCCTAAGGAAAATACAAGCTTTTGGTATTTCTTTCGATATTCAAGAAGATGCACAAGGAGACTCAGTGATCATTGATGTTGAATATCAAGCCCCTGCCGGTAAGCCCTTGTACAAAATTAATTGGTCAGAAGATGAAGTTTCAGACTTAATGGTAATTTCTTCCCCTATTTTGAGAAGAGCCTTAGACTGGTTGAACATAAAATGGTACCAGAGTGCAGTTTCTCCCCATGAGCAAAGAGTTTCATAGAGAAAGGAGCAAGGGACTATACAGGCCTCTAGCATAAATATATCAGATAGAAAGAAATCAATTAGGCCATCAGGCACTGGCTCATAGTCCAGAGGCGATGGTGAGAAGCCAATAGACACTGGGGCCAAGCTAAAATCAGTTTGTGAATAGGATAGTGTACCCTTGGTACCTAAGAAAAAGGATAGTCAAGAAAAACCAGTGCCTATAGACTCTGAGGGAATTTTTCAACAATTAATCGATAATAATTCTTTTCCCACATTCTTTCAAGTTCCCACTTCTCCACTATGAGATACTTCTATTTTTGTTCAATCAATTGAAAAGAAAAAAATGTTAAGTGTTGTAAGTAGAGACACTAGATTAGTGCTAGTGGCATCTTCCCCAACATGGTTAAAGAAAGAAGTCAAGAAGAAAATAAATAATATTCTTGAAATGACAATTGAATTAGATATAGTTACCATGTTGTTGCAGGGTCACCAAAAGCCCAAAAAGGCTAAGAGGATGTCATAAATTGTCACCAATTCCACTACTGGGATCAACTATTGGAGATTGTTGATCCACAAAAGGACCTAAATTAAAATGAGATAACGGTACCTAACTACAAGGTTAGTCATGTTGATATGAGGTCATCTACTTTAGAAGATGATGTCTATCATGGGCCGATTACTCTATTAATGCATTGATCAAAAGAGGAAAAGAAGTGAAAAAGGAGAACCTTCAGTTGCAATCTCATAATCTTTGTTTAAAAAAAATTATTTCATCAATTGTGACTCTAACCACTGAGGAAGCCTCAAGCTCAAATGTTCAAGGTATTGATTTTGACACTGTGCAACGAGTTAGGAAAAATTTATGTTATGCTAAAGCTTCCAGCGAATGGACAGAAGGGCTTTATCAGGATGGTATTTTCCACATTACTAAATTTAGGTAATTCTTTGTTAATGTATCTGATAAAAGAAAGGAACTAATAGGTGAGCTTCAACAGATCAGGAGACAACATAGTAGCACATTTTTTCTTTCAAAGGAAATTGAAGAATTATTCTCCATGGAGCACTCTTTGTTAATAAGCGGAAAATTGGTGAATGACCCTAAAGAAATTGATCCTAGTTGGTATGATTTATTGGAGTGGAAATTGACAATATATGAAGATTATATGAAGGAAATCAATAAAGTGTTAGAAAAATACTTTGACATATTGGGGCATGTGTAGGATCATCATGGAAAAAGCAGGCCCTTAAGTGGCAAAAAATTTAGAAAAATCATAGTTAGGCAACTTGTCGTAAAAATTTGAATAATTTATCTATATTATTTCAAAAATATGTAAGAACAGAATATGTAGAAAATTGAATGTAGTTTCTAAACTACTAG
>VDFB02274161.1:0-15583 GCA_007258455.2 Sequoia sempervirens | reverse complement strand
GTATAACCTTCGGCTGTTTCTGTATGCTTTGATTTTTCTTTACTAGGCCTCGATTTGTGAATCATGGCTACCATATGTCTCTGATACTGACCCCTTTGTGAAAGTTCGCCATCATTGGCCGCCACTATCTCCATGTTCTATTGTTATTTTCTGCATTTTGAGGCCGACCATGGACTTTTGAAGCTTTTATATTGTGTTTTCCTCTTTTTCATACATTATTTTGAGTTGTTGTTTGAGGGTTCTTAAAGCTTCAGGCCGTGAGTTTCTCTTTACTACTTTTGGTCATGGCCTAAACAATCTTCATCTGGGTATTTGCAATTTATTGCAAAACTCAAAGGATTCATTTGAAACTTACATGTCTTTTAAATATTCTAGAAAATCTCATGTGACCTTTGATGGAATCTTAACCTTTCATATAAGCTCGAATTTTGGCTTCACAAAACTCTCTTCAGTTGCACATTTGAACAAATAATATTGGTGTAAAAGTTGAAAACAGTGACAAACTTGTGTGATATTGATTGAAACCTTTCCTTTCCTTTCTTGGAGTAAAGCATTATCACTGTTTTCATATTCCACAACTGCTCCTTTTATTTTTTGTTATTATGGGCTGCTAGTATGAGATTACCAATCTATTCATTGACTTTACTCCATGATTGCTCCCATCTGGAAATGCTATTATTATTGTAGATACATCATTTATTCCTGAGAGCACACTTGTTGCTGCAACACTATTATTGATGCTCTTCATCACATTGTCACATTGTATTGTTGTTTTTTTTCAAGAATTTAATTGCTGCTCCACTAATTATTTGTCAATGTCTGTTTTCAAAAATATCTGCATCAGTTACTTTCGTCCCCTTTGAAAATTAATGACTTTCCTTTGAGATTTTGACAATTCAAAACATTTTACTTTACCGGTTATCAACATTTCTTGTTCATGACTATCCTTGACATTGTGGCTGCATTATTTCATATATAAATACTCTTTTACGCTCTTTTCTTGTTACTGTACTTCAACGTATGACCCTTGGAAGAAGATGAAAGCTTTTGTATACTGTCTTGTGACATCTTTTGAGTATCTTCTAATGTATAGCAATGTGTTGTTCATTTAATGATAGTTGTTGCTCATTCTCCATGACTGTACTGTTACAAATCTATACTTTTCAAAATAAATACTTTTCCTTCACTTAATTGTATTCTTGGCAGTCTCTCCCAAATACCTTTATTGACATGATAGACTTCAAGCTTCATCCTGACAATAGTATTATCAAAGCCTTCCTAATTTCTGAATGAAATTATTAAATGACTACTACAATCCATAAAAACTTCAAACATATGCAAGGTTGTAGTAATTATCAAGTGTATGTACTGTGTATTCAAAATTTTAAAAGGAAGTAGCAGTATTAACATTAATCCCACATTCCTCAAAGAAGAAAAACCTCCATGGTAATCATTTATAAGACTGTTCCTTCTTTGATTGATTGCACCATGCATTTATTGTCAACATGACAGTCCTGTAGCATATATTTTTTAACTTCAATTCATGTTTCTATGACCTTGTTAACTCCTTTTAAAATAAGAGCAGATGTGGACTTATTTTGCATAATGATGCTATTATGGATTACTCTGTTCTGTCTCTCGAATCTCTAGATGGACTATGCTGCTCTGAAATTGAAAGAAACAATTTAATTGCTATTTGTCTTGATGAGCGAAAGATAATTGCTTATCCTGTTTTTACCATACTGAATTAGACTTCTTGATGACAGTCCTAGATGATGACTGTTTCTTTCTTTGATTAAATAACTCTCATATATGATGTGAATAAGAGACGTCCTTATGATATGTCGGGCTCAACCCTTGTGGGTGCTCGTTTTACTCCACATATCTTATGTAAATAATCACGAACATGATGAACCTGTTCCTGCACATTGAAACAAACATGTTAGCAAAATAAAAGTAGCTGAAAACTTCCATTGAGTTTTGTGTTCCTTGATTGTCAGCCTTTCATCTGGTGAATGCTTAATTTAATGCAAATTACATTATTGTTGGTAGCGTAGGCATAAGGCATAATGTAACTCATCACTGCTTAGATTACACCTCTAATTCCATTCCTTTATAATTTTGCAGGTTCATGGAGCGAGGAAACAAGGCTATAGCTTGGAGGCCTTCGACAATTTGTGAACATCAAGCGAGTGATTCATCATCACAAACAATGAGGAATTGCTCCTCTACTTCAACTACGTTATTTTCAATATTGTAGTTTATCTTTGAATTTTGTATTCATCATTTGATTTTCGATGGTCGAGTTACTTCGTGGCTTGTGTGAGATTGATGTCTTTACAAAATGAATAAAAAGCATTATTATGCAAATTTTTCAATTTTCTATTTTAAATACTTGCACAATAAAACTGTAATTCAGATGTAAATTGATCTCTATGATGATCAATGAATACTTTAGTCAACAAAACTTGAAAATTTCTATACCTATAATTCATGAATTTGATTTAGCTCCACCTGTTTGAGCTCGTAGTGAAAAATAGGTAATAGTACTTGATGTCAAAAACATGTAGACTTGATACATGCTTCTGCACAAAATTGTAGCCACTCACTACACCGTGGCACTTTTATCAGTGGGGAATTGATCTCATGGGAAAGATCCATCCACCTTCATCCAATGGTCATAAGTTCATTCTTGTTGCCACAAACTACTTCGCAAAATGGATTGAAGCTGTTCCCCTCACCCGCATCACTGGAAAACAAATAGCCACTTTCATACTAAACTATCTCTCGCTATGGTGTTCCTTTATTTATTATCATAGATAATGGTTGTCAAGCTGAGGCCTCTAATAAGACCATTCTCAAAATTCTTAAAAAGACGATCAATGAAGCTGATTGAGATTGTCATGTTCAATTGAATCCTGCCTTGTGGGATTACTGCACGAGTTCCCACACTCCCACAGGTGCTACTCCATATTCCCTTGTCTATGGATCTAAAGCCATCTTTCCCATCGAGGTTGAGTTTCCTTCTTTGTGGGTCTCCTTACACAATCAAATCAGTGATGAAGACTACCGAGTTTCCCGTTTGCAAGAATTGGAACTATTAGATGAACAAAGACAAATTGCTTTCAATCATCTCAGAGCATACCGATAGTGGATGTGTCAAGGTTATAACCATAAAGTGAAACCACGCACATTTGAGATTAGGGACCTTGTCCTTCATGAAAATCATCGCAATCAACAAGACAAAGAAAAGAAGGGTAAATTTGAGCCTAACTGGTTGGGTCCATACCGTTGTCACTGTTGTGTATGGATCAAGGGCATACTAGTTATCTACTCCAAAAGGTGAATTGCTCGGTGATCCCATCAACAATATGCATATTTGCAGGTTTTATACCTGAGTACTTTAGAGAGTACACTCTTTTAAGATCTTGAAAAAACACAAAATAATAGAAAAAGGTCCTGAAAAAATACAAAAAATGGGAAAAGGTCTTGAAAAAATATAAAAAAATGGAAAAAGGTCCTGAAAAAATATAAAAAATTGGAAAAAGGTCCTGAAAAAAAAAAGTAAAGAGAAATCAATTTGTTCAATGGTGAAAACCACTTCGATGGCGCCTTGAGCAAGTGCCATGGTGAAAATTGAGAAATCGACGCCATGCATAGAGGCTTCACTCCTCTTTCCTTTAGAGCTCCACTTGATCTTTCCATCCCTTTTCCATTCACCCTCCACTTTATAATAACCTTTTCACACTCACCATGGCTTGTGAATTGTTCGACATTCCCCTCGCTTGTTCGCTTCTCCATGCATGCTAAGTTGGTCCTATCCCTTAGTGGGGCATTTCCTTGACCTCATTTATGGGTTGGGATACTTAACATCTTGTGGTTAGAGGGAATATCCTCTCTGTCTATCTGCTCACTCACAATCCATCTCATTTCATCGTAAAACTTCAAAAAATCCCCAAAAAATCAAATATTCCAAAATTCCCAAAAAAATCAAATATTCCAAAATTCCCCAAAAAAATCAAATATTCCAAAATTCCCAAAAACCAAATATTCCAACATTCCCCAAAAACGGAAAATGTTCCAAAATTCCCCAAAAACCAAAATATTCCAAAATACCAAAAAAATCCCAAAAATCAAATGTTTAAAAATGCAGAGTTCGAAATGTTAAAATCCCCAAAATAATAATCAAATATTCCAAAATCCAAAAATCAAATATTCAAAATTCCCCAAAAAATAAATATTCAAAATCCCCAAATAATCAAATAACTCAAAATCCCAAAATAGTGATACTTTCAAATTGCCACACAACTTTGAACTTCAACAAAATCAAAACACGCCAAGATTGACAATCAAGAATACATTGCAACATACCTATCAATCCATCTTTCAAATCCAACCAAACACATAAACTGTGACAAGAATTAGTTCTACATTGAAGCATGACACCTATTTGTTTTTCGGTCTTTGATTGTTTCATGATTTTATCTTTGGTGGCATGTCTTTTAGTTTCTCGGGGATTTCTTGGACTAGAGAGGCGAGGATGGGGCATGTTCACTTCTTGTCTATGGATTGTTCCTTATTCATAGGATAACTCGTCTTAAGACATGGTTGTCTAAAATCATCGAGGACCTATGAGTCTAGTGTGGATGAGAGCATTCCTTGTCTGATAGTGTCTTCCATGCAATAAGTATTCAAGTCATCTAAGGTCCTTATACCTAGATGCTTATACTTTATTGCTAAATCAAAACACAAATAGTATTTAGGTCGTCTAGACGTTCATGTTATCTAGACACTTATACTAATTTGCGACGTAATAAGCTCTATGATGATAAAGCATAATGTAAAGCACACAAATTTTCATCACCTTCATTTCCTTCATATCCCTTTTCATCCGTTATTTCCTCCATCATCCATTTCCTTCATCATTTAATTTTTCTTCATGCTCCTTATCTCAAAGATCAATTAATTGCCTTATCCAACTGATACATGCCTTTTAATCCAAATATCAAATCAATCAACTCACTTTTTTTAGTACGGGACTCCAATGCTCCCTGATCACTCAATCTATTAATCAATCATTATTTTGCACTAGCATCAATCTCAATCAACTTAATCAACTTATCAACCTAGCTATATTGAGCATTTCCACCAATTGTTCAGTTACACCTATCAATCATGCATTTTCATCAAATGTACATCTTCACTTATCAGTTGTGCATTTTCATCAAATGTGCATCTCCGCTTAATCACTCACACAATATGAATCATCAAATCTTCTCCCTGTGATCTATTGAGAGATCAATCTTATCATAGCCTATTTGATCAATCTCTCAAGGGGGCATATCATCCTTATCATCATCCTTACCAGGATATCCCTAGGGCATGTATCAGTTAATCATTCTTTTTCTTTTAAACAACGCGATAGGCTACATTGTCTCAAAGAGGGGCAAAATGTAGACACTTAAAATTGTCTTGAGCTTATGACATCATTTATCAATTAATTTCTTGTCTAATTCTTCATCTAAATCTAATTCCTCGTCTAACCCTTAATCCAATTTCACCATCTTTTCATGCACATATAATTAAATAATTTTTATTATTTAATTATACTTATATTTCTCATTTCATTAATCCATCTAATTAAATAATTATTACTTAATTATTTAATTATTAACATTGTCTTTGATTAAATAAATACTTTTATTTATTTAATCTCACTAATCTAATAATTAATTAAATTATTTAAATTTAATTAATTATCCATGGATTTGAAAATAACTGATTTTTAATTTTCAAAAGAAAAAAAACTCTTACATCTCTCCCTCTTTTTCTCACTTAACTCTTCCATGAACTCTTACATCTCTCCCTCTTTTTCTTGCGTAACTCTTCCATGAACTCTTACATATTTCTATTTCTCATTCCACATACTCTTCCATTCTTCTATTTCAAAATTGAGAAACTCTTCTATTTTTCTATTTTGAAAATGAGAAACTTTCTTTTGCACATTCTCTCATTTGATCTTAGTCATCCATTCTCTACTCAATCTCATCTATCCATTTCACCATCTTCTTGTCTATAAATTTTGGCTTTGAGCTCTTCATTTTGCTAACCACCACCATATTCAATCTTTCGCTATCCCCACTTTCGTCTTAAGCCTTTTACTTTGTGCACTTTAAAATTTAGAGCAACATATCTTAAATATTCAAAAGCGAAGGAGAGAAGAACAATGGAGATCAACCAATAAAGGTATAAAGGTATAATTTTCTTTGTTTATTTGCATTCAATTTCCTTTATGCTTATTTGTGCTTCATTATTTTGGATTTGATTTTATAAGCTTAATTCTAATGGTTTGGTGGTTTCCTTCAAGGATTTAAGCTTCGCCAATCGAATTTTCAGATCCATACAGCATGATGTGACACAATTGGCCATAAACACTACATAAATGGCTTGATACGACACACTTGGTAGGAAATGCTATGAAACCATAGTACAATTGGATAACAAAGATGCACATCTCGTAACATAATGCAAATGACTGGAAACACGATGCATTTGAAAAAAAAATATGGCACATTAGGCAAAGCTACGCAAATGCAAAGCATTGTGGCACAATAGGGACATAGAGCTACACAATTGATAAAATTATGCAATTAGTTGGAAATGTAGTGCTAATAGTAGGAAATGTGACACAATTGGAAAAATGGTGCAAATGAGTGAAAATACAACACAATTGGTAGAAAATTGTGTAATTAGCGAGGGTTAGCTTAGGTGCTAGGATGAAATGAAAAATTTGGATTTTTTTTCTAATACAAAGCTAATGATCTGAAACTAATGGATGTAAGATGAGGGTGACAAGATTTAGTCACGAGAGTGATATCTTGTGACTATGCAACTAGTGTCACAACTAACATAGATTGAGGAGGTGGTCCTAGGATCTATAGGCCTATAACATGTTGTTTGCATGCTAGACATTGAAGCTCACTGACCTATGATGAATTCTTTGGTGGAGTGGTGGCATAGTGATCACAATGCATTCATGCTTCCTATCGGGGAGGCTACTATCACTCTGAAGGATGTCTAGAGCATTCTTTGGATCTTGATATGAGGAGAGAGGGTTGTCTATGACACCAATCATGGGGAGAGCACACTGAGCATGATATTCCAAATAAGAGACCTTAGCATTGAGGACAACCAGATGGACCTACGATGGGCCATGGGTCACTTTGACCCACTACCATTGGTACTAGCAAGGATTATCAACATGGTATAGGTACTCAACATGAGGTCTTGAGGCTTCTCCATTGGTTGGGGGAGAGTATTGGAGCAAATGCTAGAGGGAACTATCTATGCTTGGGGGCACATTATTTTAGGTCCATGCTCCCGCTCTTTATCTGATGTTTATTATTATGGTAGATATCTATTATATTTGAAACCATTTGTATTGGTTGTTGGCTATTAATAGGGTGTTTTGAAGTGGAAATTTTAGGGATTTGAGATCTAGATTTTTTTGTATGAATTAATAAAGTTGCGGTGAGAAAATCTATGCCAATAACTATAGCTTGAGGGTTTGAATTAAAAAAAATAGATTAGAAAAAAATTATTCCTTATTTAAATATTTGTAGGTGACAAAAAACAAGAGAATAACTAACTAGTCTCAATGAAAGTTATATTCAATCTAATTGGAAACAATAAATTGAAATGTATTATTCAAATAATTATTTCTGAAATTTGTTGGAATATGTATAGAATACAAGGAAACCATTAGCAAAAAAATACAACACAACATCAAAAGATCCGTTTGTCCAAAGTCTTATTAATCTCTCTAAAATGCCAAAAATACCATTGTTGCCAAAAATAACAGTCTCCCTTTGCATACAGTGTAGGTAAAAGAAAATAATGTTAAATGTTAGCATATAAATAATATGTAATGAATCCACAACCACCAAAATGTACATATGAATTCAAATTAAGTTAAACCATGAAATATGGAAAAAAAGGAAATTCTAATATTCACCTCAAAATTAAGTATAATGAAAATTCACATGGAAAAAAATTATAATATTATCAAAATTTAATGTGTAAATCAATTTGTCCAATAGATAGGATGTGGTTGCTCAAAATATTTGTAGTATATATCTGTCAAAAACAATTGATTAAGTTGCATAGGATGATGTGTCAATTTATAGATTTTTGGTAGGGGGATAGATGGTGAGAATTTGAGAATGAGATCTACAATGAAGATTCAATGATCTTAGTTTCCCAGAATTAAGGAGAAAATCAAGAGTTTAGATTTTTTTAAGATGAATTGCTAAGATTGTATTTACTAAAAATAATAATTTATTGCAACCATAAAATTCAAGCCTAAAAATTGGGAGGGAAATGCATTCATTTTGGGATGGTAGAGTTATCCATGTGAGGTAGAAATTAAGGTAATTAAATAATATTTTAGGTTAGACTAATTAAATATTTATTTAATTATTTGGTGATAAAATGTTAGTATTGAATGATGTTAAGATAATATTGTGTTTCTAATATTGTATGATTTTAATCAAAGACATTAAATAAACCCTTTTCAAATTTGAGTGGTTTAGAATCATTACATGTACATTTTCCTTACTTCAATAAGCATTTTAAGTGAGTTAATGTTGATGCACACCACATAGCAATTCACATTAATCTAAAATCAAGAACAAAATAAATATATTCTAAATATATATTAAACTCTATACTTAGTGCAATTTCATATTTTACTTGCAATTACAACGCTTTGTTGCTTATGTACTTTGATGAGATGGAATTACAATTTTAGAGACATTCAATTTTATGTTTCTTATTTCTCAAACTTATTGCAGATAGAATCATTTTTTTTTCTTCATATCATTAGTGTTATGATTAACGATACAACATTTATAGGTTTCAATACAACTTATTTTTCTTAAGGGAAGTGATCTATAATGTAGAATAACTCATCCAAATAACATGAAAATAATTAATTTAATTGAAATAAGGGTTTTACTTATATTTACTTAAACAAAATATTGTTTTTTATTTGCATTTAGATATTAGACTTACATTTGTCACAAGTTTTGTAACAAACTAAAATTCAATTTCAAAAATTTCTTTAAAATTATTAAAGTGTTTTTTTAAATCTGAGAATATTTACATACTCAATCTAATGAATTCAGTGCTAAATGTAATAATAATAGAGTACAAAAACATCATAAACACAAATAGGAAACTTTCCTTTCAAATAAAAAAATAACTTATTATCATTCTCATGTTGTTCAATTTAACAATTTTAACTATTTTTACAAGAGAACTACCAATAAATAGGCATGCAATTCCAAACATATAATTTTATAAATTTTCAAGTATAACATGATAAATACAATGTTTCTTTGTATGTTTAAGTATTCGACGTTCTTAAACTACAAGAGGGAGAGAATCATCGAGGTTTTTTTCCTCCAATCATAGACCGACGGTCCCCAACACACCTTCCAATTGGAAATGACCCTACCATTCACTAGGGTAATAGATAAATAAGTTTGAAAATATATTATGTCATCCAAGAACTAGTGCGATGTACTGAATCTATCACATACAATTTACCATACCATACAAATCTAGATACCTTCTATCTAAGTATGACAATTCTGTTTAACAAGCAACCTATTAGACACTATGACTTGATAATATAAGAAGAAAATTGTATTCTTTGGTCAAATTTTTATAAGAAAAAATCAAATTCCAATATGGATATGTGCATCACTATTCACACACCTCTATCTCATTTTTTTCAACAAGAGAAAAATTCATACTTACATAGACTTTTCACAATGACAACATTCTAATCTAGCTCATACAATACTACAAGTAAAATTGAGTTTTACTAATAGAAAAATAACTAGTTTTTCAAGCATCAAAACATATAATGAGAAAAATAGTTTCTATAGTTTTCCTTGCATATATAAATATACTAAAGAATGCCATTACAATACTCAATTGAGGTTTCATAAATAGATAGGAACATGCATTCATATGTATGTATGTGTGTATATACATAAATCAATCAATTATGTTCGTCATTCTATGAATATAAGGTTACCGTAATTGGTCTTTATATTGGAAACTACCATAGTATTAAAACACATTAGAGTAATTAGTAATTACCTAATAATTAATTAATCGTTAATTAATTATTACGCTTATCTCACTTTATTCGCTTAAGGTAAAATTAAGAGTGTTTTTTTCTTTTAATAGATCGAGCTACTATTAGATCATTTTGTCTCATTACATAAGATGAATACATTTGTCATGATCTAATCTAATTCTCATCTAGGGTTTTCTTTTATATGCATTCTCTTTCATTGTATTCATTCATTTTATAAGTTTTTCTTTGAGTAATAGCAAATATTTTATTCTAGTTCTTGTTTGTGGAAGGTGTTCATGTTTGTTGTTTGATCTTGCTTTTATGTGTGTTCCATAATTTCAATATGGTATCAAAGCATTGATTCAATAAACCCTTTCTCAATTTTTGAGGGTTTTCTTCAACTAAGGTTATAAAAGCATCAAATTTGGAATCTTCATATTTTTTTAAAGTTTTGGAATTGGACATTTTTTGGGTGCATGTTAGAGAAAAATATACCTCAGTATTATGTTCAGGAGGCCGAACATAACCCTCGTTGCACTTTATAATACAATGTGAGTACAAATAGGGTACAACAAGATGTGTGAGATCCCCAAAAAATGGTATCAGAGTGTGTTCAGCAAACCCTCTCTCCATTTTTTAGGGTTTTGTTCAACTAGGGTTATAGAAGAAACAAATCTAAAATATTTGAATATTTTTTTGTAAGTTTTGGACTCGGATTTTTTTGGGTACATTCTTGAGAAAAATGAACCTCACCATTGTGTTCAAGAGGCCGAATAAACAAATTTTGACTATAAATTGGCCCATTTTTGTCGTCAAGAGCTTCTAAGGAAAAATTCTTTTACATAGAGGTCATACAACCCTTGTGTAGGTTGTATTGTATGGTTATGTTTTTAAAATAAAATAAAATAATAAGTGTAGACACCTAAAAAATTATCATTAGGCCTGTGAATTAATTAAATCCCCTTTTTCATCTTTGATAATTAAATAATTAACATAATTATTTAATACATCTAACAGGCAAGCTTATTTAATAAGCAATCTAAATTATTTCAACTGAATTATTTTATCCTTCTATGTATTCTTTTGATTAATTAAAATAAATTTATATTTATTTAATCATTTATTATTTTCCACTATAATTAAATAATTATGACAATTATTTAATTATTCACTTTTGGCATCTTCCATCATGAATTAATTAAATTTTATTTAATTAAATGACTCATCTTTTCTTCCACTTTTTGAATTAAATTTGTATTTAATCAAAAAGTTAACTCACCTTTTCCTCTTGCAATGAGATAATTTTTCTATTATTTCAAAATGCAATTTCCCTCTCAAACTGAAGTGATATTTTTGTGAAATCAGTTAATTTCCTCTTGCTCTTTCACTTTCGATCTTATCTCATCCCGTCTCAATTAATTGCAAACATTAATTGAACTAAAAATCAATCAATCTCAACTGTCTATTTCGTATTCACCTCTCTATAAATATCGTTGTCATTTATCATTTTGTGAGATCTAGAATATAGGCTGCAACTCTGTTGAGATAATACTTTCTTTAATATTTTGTTGTCATAATATTTAGGCTATTAGTGCATACTGATAATTATGAGGGCATTAATTACTTCGTAGCAAAATGGATAAGAGCAATGGAGGTTATTCAACCACGACATGAAGACTTGGGTAACATCGTTATGTTATTTTGTGCTTTCATAATTAGATTGTACTTCATTGTTGCTTAGGGCTTTATGGTTTGATTTTTATTGATAAAGGCCTTCTAACCTTGAATTTTCCTAAATCACATCTCAGAACCCAAATGCGATTTAACGAAGGATTTTAGATTTTAAAATTAATTTATAATTTTCTAATTTAGTTAAGATTTAGATTTTTAATTTAGTTTAAATTTAAATTTAGATTAAATTTAGATTTTAGATTTTAGATTTTTCTAATTTAGTTAAGATTTTGATTTTGATTTAGTTTAGATTTAAATTGAGATTAAATTTAATATTTAAGATTTTCTTAATTTAGTTTAGATTCATATTTTTTTTAATTTAGATTAATTAGATTTTTAGATTAGATTAATTTTGTTTATTAATTTTTATTAGCTAGATTAAATGTTAGTTTTCTTTTTAGTTTAGTTTTTGATTTGGGGCTAATTTTGTTGACGCGGCTTTTGTGTAGGTTTGAATGTCCAAGACTTGAAAATGAAAACTTAAAATTTCATTTGTCAAAGATTGGAGACATAAAACTACTAATTAGTGTGTTGTAGGTTTGATTGTTAGAGAATCTATCTTGAAACATTGTGTCTTCTTTTTTATAGATTAAATCACATTTAGATTAATTGGTCTAAAAATAACTCTAGGGTTTGCTTTGACATCATAAGCAGGACCTAAAATTGAAGCAAGGTTTGCCATGCACTTTGGTTTGCATTTTATCATTGAATGCATGCTCTCTCACTTCACTCTACGGTCTTGGAGAAACCAAAAAGCTATCCCTTTGACATCTTGCATAACCCACCACATTTTGGTTTTCAATCTGCAACGAACATTATGCTTAGCAGAGATAAAGCTGTGTATGCCCCTCCCTCACACTCACAGCATCCTGAGATCAAAACAAACATAATTTGGTCTCTGCTCTGTGCCACTCTTTAGAGGCCACCAAGAGGAACCTAATCCAAACCTAGATTTTCCACCCTGTTCTATTACATGACACACTAAACCGTCAAGAACCTCATGGTATGTAGGCCTTATCCATGCAGTGCCACTTGAAACATGGTACCTATCATAAAACATATAAGAGCCCCTAGTAGAGTGATTAAAGCCTTAAGTGGCTTACTGGATGTTCACAAGGTGCCATGTTCCTGAGTATTCACTAAGAACCTTTTTTTTTTGTGTGGGCCAAACCTCTTTCTACCACCTTTTTCAGTTTAGGAACGATCATTTTGAAGTTGTTCAATGCCTTCACTATTCATGTGTAGAGATAAAATTCTCTTGGGAATGGGAGACTCTGCAGCCTGTAAGAAGTGCCTGTGGTAAGGGGGGGAGCTTAGTGCCACTCAAGTCTCTAGTTGTCCACCTTGTTCGGTTGGCTAGAGGTCCCAATGAATCTTGTGAGTGGTATCTCTTTAGAAGCTTCCAGTTGTGTATTTTTATAATTGTCTCTTACACATTTAGAACAGACAAAGACAAGTGTTTTTAGACTTTTTTCTGTGTTTTCCAAAATCATACTTCACAAAATCACCTCAAATTTGGTCAAAATTTAGTCAAAATCAAACAAGACACATTGTGAATCGCAAGTGACTGTCATTCACTGCAATTGAGACCTGAAATGATGCAATTTCCTGTCACCAAAAAATTTAGGGGAAACTGAAAGAAAGCCATTTTTTTATCAATCATGAGCATTACCTGGTCCTTTAATCATAGAATTCCAACCCTGTCATTCACTATCTAGTCATCTATCCATCATTGCATATCTTGCATTCACCATAGGAAAACCATTAGGTCATCCTTTTAGCTTGCAAAAACCTCTTGATTAGGAAGTCCATCAAACTTAGATTAGACCATAGCTTCAAATCTGTATTCTCTTGACCTTACCTTTTAGACAAAATTCATCCTAGTCCTTGCCATTTAGGTTGGTTCCTCAACTCATCAATCCATTTTGAGACCACCTTGTCAACACATCTTATCAATCTTTACTGTACCCAAGGTCATTGATAATTAGATTAGTTGCTATACCTATCTTAGTTTGATTAGATATTGTATCTTAAGTTTGTCAGAGGTTTTAGCCTTCATACTAGGCCATACTGTTCCATCCCTTCATTCCACACTTTGCATACCTTAGTCATAGACTATTGTCACCTTGACTCTTAATCTAGGTATTGTTTTTAGGAATCCTTATATCTTCAAAAATAAAAAAAACATAGCTTAGGTTGCATACCTTAGGCTTAGGTCATACCTTTTCATTTTCATACCTTATACATCATATCACATACCTTAGTCATACTCCACCTTTCATCATAACATCACATTTGCATCCTAGTGACATTACCTTACCACCATGTCTTCAATTCACCTTGATATCCTTCTTAGTCAAGTTGAATACCAATTAATGCACAATGGTAAATGTCAACAAGTCATAGAACTTAGAAGACAATTCACTCATCCTCCACACCAACCAAGCACAACCCATAGTCAACCACCCATCTATCCCTCTTACCAACAACTCATAAATTCTAGTCCTTCATCCATCTACCCTCACTATCAAGAGTCCCTTAGCACAATCCATGCCATTAATCCACAACAAATGTCCATTAGCTATCCCTATCCTAACTTTGACAAGGGAAACAAACCTTCCATTAATCCATTCCAAGACTCCACATCCTATCATAATCAGCCTTCCACTAATCCATTTCAAGCCTATACATTGTATCCTAGTCCATCATACATCAATCCATTCCAAGTCACCACACCTTATTCTAATCCATCAACCATTAGTCCATTTCCATCTATTACATCCCAATGCACCATACTATCTAATAAAAGAACATTCATTAATGATCTCCAAGGACAAATAGCAAAGGAACTTTCTCGACTCAAACATGAAATCAAATCTAGGCGATCCGATCATATTGTTAGTCCTACAACACCTGACCATTTGTCGCCATCTTGCCCTCCATTTTCTACCAATTTCAAAAATGAGCTTGCTATCGAAACTAAATCATTGTTCATTAATGAAAATCCTACCATTACACAAGATCAAATCCCATTGCCTAAACCTTTGGATAATTTCAAGAGCATAGATTGAAGCATGATGAAATGAACTCCATGACAAATCAAGATTAAATTAGCCAAAACACCCTTATAGCTGATTATAATAGCAATCCAATCCTCACTCAAGGTCTTACTCCTTTCCATGAAATCCATGAATCAACCACCTTTGTCATGACAAACAAGACAATTGTTCCCATGGGACACATAGATGCTCTTCCTCTAGAACAAGAGTCTCCTACTCTAGACATATTTGCAAATGATCAGGCTATAGTTGAATTCACTAGACTCTATGATAATGACGATAAGGAAGGTTTCTACATTGACTTCAAAGTACTGATATCTTTTGAAGAACCATCAGAATCCAATGTTTTACAAAATCAGAGAAAATATATCAATTAGAAGTATACCCAACATGTCAATGAAGCTACGACATCTTATCAAATAGGATCATCTATCTTTTTCAGAGTAGGCTTTCTTGTAGATGATAAAATACTGAGTAATGATCTCCACATACACAATGATGGGTTTGCATCTTGCTTCCAAAATGAAAAATACCCCATCGCAAAAATAATCTTTCAGAGCATGTAGTATCAAGGAAAAGGACTAGGCCTACATGAGCAAGGAATTCTAGAACTAGTACAATTTCAAGAAAATTCTAGACATCA